>CM051382.1:19479690-19504690 GCA_028015245.1 Cardamine occulta | reverse complement strand
TTCCACTTCGTCGTCTTCAAGGAGTCGCCGGGAGATATCTTCTGTTTGGGAAGATGACGATGGCCCACAACACATTCCACCCCAACGTGGAAAGTAAATAAGAGTAACAGAAAGAGAAAAGACAAAAGTCATCAAACCCATAAGTGAAATACTTCTCTGCTTTTGAACACCGTCCCCAGAAAACAACAAAAGTTGCGTTACCACCGCACCTACAGTGCCGCCGCTCCCAGTCATTCCCGCCACCACTCCTAAAGATCTGTCGTCACCACAAAAAGCAACAAAATTTAAACCTGAACCAAGATTCTCAATAAACCAAAACAAAATAAAATCGAACCGAAATGATTAAGAAAACCGAACCTCGTGGAGACGAAGGGAACCACACCAAATACAAGGCCAGAAGCAGCTTGAACAAATACAGAGAAGACCCACATGACGGCGATTGATCCCCACAGCGAGTTGACTCGTCCGAGTAATACGCACAGCAACCCAGCCATAGATTGCACGATCCAGAGCCCCCAGAGTCTCCCTCTCATTCCGAATCTTTTCCCCAGCGCGTCCGAAAGCATTCCTCCCGCCGGTCTCGACGCTACGTTCGATATCGCGAAACTCGCCGCAATCGTTCCCGCCGCCTCGAGATTTACGCCGAATCGCTCGTAGAAATATCCGGCGATCATGTTGTCCGTCGTTAGCTCCACGCCGAACGAGTATCCGTAGAGCAAAGCTAGGATCCATGCTCTGTAATTTTCAAGTCCGTCGATAAGGATTTCTACAAAATTTGAATTTTCTTCGTTTTCCGGATTTTTGATGCTGTTTTGATTCGAGGTTTTTCTGTTACCGTCGGGAGTGTCTTGGCCGTAGAGGAGAACGAGGACGGCGGTTATTACCTGAAAAATGGCGGGAAAGATGAAGGACACGCGCCAAGCAACGGCGCTTGGGAGGAATATAGCGATGGTGGAGTAGATGAGAGGCATAAGGAGCTGAGAGATACCGGAGCCGACGTTAGCCCAACCAGCTGAGACGCCATTAGCGAGACCAACGACGTTGCCTGAGAACATGGAAGACATCCAGTATTGGTTAGCTACGAAATTAGCGAGCGAGAAGCCAACGAAGAAACGGACGAGGATGAAGGACGTCGGAGAGGAGACGAATGCGGCGGAGAGGATGGCGGGAGCTGTGAGGAAAGAGAGAATCGCTGAGGAAGTTCTTGGTCCGATGAGATCACAGAGTGGGCCCATAGCGAAGCGAGAGAAGATAGAGCCAGCGAAAGAGGCGATTCCAGCGGCGGATACGGTGGAAGTAGAGAGGCTGAGGTCCGAGGAAATGACGGGAACGAGAGGTGGGATGGAGAAAGTGGAGAAGAAGCAGGAGAAGAGTGAGAGCCACGCTAGGTGAAAGGCTCTTGAGTGCGGTGAGGAAAGAGAGAATGGCCTGAAAATAGTGGCTCGGCCGGAGGAATCCACCGGGATGGTGGAATGTGAAGCAGACGACGTTTCGGTGTTGCCTTGAGATGGCTCCATTACTCTCGGAGTGGAAAACTCGCTGACGACTCTTAACTTCGATTCTTAACTTTTTTAAATTAAAGACACGACCGCCCGTTGAACATTATCTTAAATTATTTAAATGGCTAACTTTTAGCAAATTTCGAGTATTTACAAAAGACTGTAAATGCTTAAAATTATAAAGGTGCTCAACCGACTAATTAGGCTGAACACTGCCAAAAGTTATAAATCCAATTAGGCTGAACACTTGCCAAAAGTTATAAATCATTCATACTCTCATGCCTTAAATTAATCTTTCATATGAATTTTGGATATTAATTTTTTGATTTGAAAAAGAAAAGATGTTCTGATAGATGAAAAAGATATTCGGACAACTAATACTTTTCAGGAACTACCATTGGGATGCGTAGTATCTTGAATGTATGTGGTTATTACATTAGCTACAGACTTGTAGTTTTTCTGTTTTTGGCACAATTTTTTTAAAATGATGAAACTTACGTTACGCCTTTAGATACGTCACTAACCCATACCATCCACTTCGGTTACACAAAACAACCCCCCCCCCCCAATAAAATAAAAAGAAACGACACGCCAAAATCACCGGTCTGGTTCAATAATTCTTGACCAAATTCTCTTTGATCCAAATCTTGTCCGGTTGTCGGTACTAAACCGGACCAAGGCCAAAATAAACTAAAAGACTGCACAGCCTGCAAAAACAAGTGACACTAGTTCATTTCATTATTTCTTCCAAGGTTAACCTTTATGAGGCCAATATCTAATCTACCAAGAATTTCTCATCAAAATCAGCTAACATTATCTCTTGATTCGATCCATAGATTAAAACATTTCAAACAAAACTCTGTTTAAAACCTTTTAGAGAGGAAAGATAGTTTACCATTAATCTTCCTCTTCCTCAACCAAAGCCATTACTGGGATTCCTTTAGTTGTAAAACTTATACATTTCACCTGCAATGCGTCTCCAATCTCAAACTCTGTCTCTTCATCGCCCTGTACTCATATATAGTAAGCAATCAATACAAAGCAAGTATAAAGTACATGGCTTCAAAAGGTAATAACTCAAGAACATGGGAGAAATAGTCAAAGTGGAATTTTCTTAAACATACCTCGAATTTGTACATCCCACGGATTCCACCACCTAAATCAAGAACCAAACCGCGGGTTCGAACCTGTTCGACCTTGGCCGTCATTTCTGTTCCTATTTTCAGTTTTCGGCTACTCATTGATTCGCTCTCTTCAGCCTCGTTCTCTGATTGTTTCTCCTTCCTAGAGGATTTCTTAGCTTTTGAAGATGATACTAGGTTAGAATCAGAAACAATTGAAGCAGTACTATTGCTTTTGGGAGAAGAGGATTTTAGCTTCCCTTCCTGCTTCAGTGTCTCATCACATTCAGCTGGAGTTTCTTCAGGAGCAATGGATTCGAGTGCCTCTTCTTCGTTCTGTGTCAAAGTCTGTTTAGAGGCAGTGGATTTGAGTTTCCGGTCTGGCTTCAGTGTCGCAGTGCGTTTGGGTTTGGTGTTCTTAACCACAGGGGAAGATTTCTCTGCTTCATCACACTCCACAGCGGTACGGATGACAACTGCAGGAACTGCTAGTTTAGATTTCTGAGGCGGCTCAACGACACTGGGCATGTTTGCAACTGTCTCTCCTACACTAGATGTTTCTATGAAGACTGTAGACGACTCTTTCACCACCGGTTTATTTCCTGGATCAGATGCTGGTTTGGGTTCGGGTTTGGGCAACAGTGATTTGAGAGATAATTTAATGTTACCACGAACATCAGTTTCAATGCACATCATAGTGACATACTGGCCAAGAGATAATACATCTGAAACCTTGGAGACCTGGAGGATCGCATAAAGACATGGTAAGTTTAAACCAAATCTCGACAAGAGTAATGGCAAAGAAAAGAAATCTGAGATTGTCGTTCTAAGTATTGGCAGATAAAAACATTCAGGTTCTAAGTATTGGCAGATGAAAACATTCAGTTTAGTTGCCATTTATGCATAAACCAAGCAAAATCAATCTTCGAGATGACCTCAGAGAAAACCATACTTAGGGGAAGAGAAGCGGACACAGTTTATCATTAGAAAAGCTTACTGGTTCATGAGATAGCTCAGACACATGTAGCAGGCCTTGCTGACCACCATTGAACTCAACAAATGCGCCGTACTCTTTTATAGATGTCACTGTGCCTTTGTACACGCCACCAACAACTATTTCACGACCAATGATGAAGTCAACCTGAGGACATGCATAAAATCAGAATCTATGGAACATCATAGATCAATTTAAAAAAAAAAAAAAGCTGAGTTGACTGAAAGATACCTTTTCTCTAGCCTTTTCCATCACAGCCTGATTCTTGGCAGCAATAGTTAATGTTCCATCATCAATAGACAATCTTGCACCTAACCAAAATAAACTTATTTATCAGAAAAAACTTCAACCTAAACTATTAAAAACCAAGTGGATATTATTCATAAGCTTATGATTTCATTTTTGAAACTACATTCTTAAAAGCACCCTAATCTTTTCATTATGCATTCTTCAATTACATAATCTTAAAAGATCATCAGAAAGAAGCTTTAACGATTAAAATTAAAATCAAGAAATAACCTGTTTCCTCTTCAATCTTTCTCTTGAGTACACCCATAGGTCCAATCAAGCTACGAAGTGAGTCATTGGTGTACTTGAACGTTTCTGCAAGACAGATATAATTATGGAGTTTGAGCAGGGGGAAACATATTACCTTAGGTTAACGGAAAAACAAGTGGGAAAGAAACCTAGCCGAGGAGAATAAGCCCCATCCCGGTCTCGTGGGGAATTTATGTTTCTCTCCATGTGGTCCAGAATTTGAAGACGGGCTTCACGTGCATTTTCTAAGGATTCACAAACTATGTCCAACGGTATTCCAGCTGGCTTTATATCCAATTGTATCGCCGTCACACCATTTCTTGTGCCAGCAATCTTGAAATCCATATCTCCAAGATGATCTTCCAAACCCTGAAAAATCAATGTATGTATTTCTATAAATCCATTTCAGCAACTTAATAGTACTCATGGTTTAAACGACAAAGGTTAAATTAACTACTGGTTTGCCTCACATTTCAGTTTCAGGATTAATCTCATAACAAACCATAAAAGAGAAAAGGCAACAAATTTTAAAAAGAGAAACTCACCAGAATATCGGTTACTATACGGTAGTCCTTAATTTCACCACTAGATGGATCAACATCGGTGACAAGACCAACAGAGACACCCGCAACATGAGCTCGCAGAGGAACTCCAGCATCCATCAAAGCCATACTACCTGAGAAACGGAACACCTTTCATTATAAAGTTAAAATAGAAACATATGATAGTTTGAACTGACTTTGCAAAAAGATAATACAAGCTGGTCTGTGAATGAGAATCATTACCTCCGCAAACGCTTGCCATCGACGTGGAGCCATCTGAGGACATCACTTCTGAGTTTATACGTACAGTATAAGGAAAATCCTCTTCAGAGGGAAAGACAGCAAACAATGCTTTCTCAGCAAGTGTTCCTACAGAAAATGTAAAACGCAGTCAAGCATAATGTACTAAATCTTTCCACTAGATGATAACACTGACATGTGAAAGACAGTTAACTCTAGGAACATGAAAGTGACAAAAATACACCCTTGTTCTATTATAAGTCAGACAGAAAGTTGATATGCACGACCAGATAAGCAAACTCGAGGATAAATTGTACCCGCAATATCTTTTTCCAAAAATCTGAATTAGGACATTAAACGCATATATAGAAAGGAAACCAAAGACTCTACCATGGCCAACTTCACGCCTGTTAAGGCCTCCTCGTTTTCCGACTTCATTTGTACAATATGGAGGAAAGCTATAGTGAAGCATAAATCTCTTTTTCGGGGGGCCAACAAGGGAATCCAAGCTTTGTGCATCTCCCGGGGCTCCAAGTGTGACAGCACAGAGCACCTTTTAACACCAATAAACATATTTAAGAAAGATTCTCATTAAATGCAGTAATGACTTAGCTGGTCTCCAAAACTTAGGCCTACAACTTTTGAAGCGACAGAAAATTGTAACTAAGCTTCATATAAGGAAACCAATCCATAGAAGTGATATAAAATACAGAGTAATGTCATTGCTTACATTCGAAAAATTCTGGTTTTCTTTTAACCTTTTGCTACCTAGTAGTATGAGATTCCCATTTTTGTTTGGGTCAAAAGGTCTACATATATAGGCGTCATTGGGGGTAAAGGTTTCTACCATTATCTTTTAGACTCTGCAACTAGAGTTTCAGGACGAACCTGTGTATCTCCACGGGAGAAAAGTGCTGATCCATGCAACGCAGGTAAGTAGCGCGATTCGCAGTAGATGGGCCTAACTTCATCAAGATGTCTCCCATCAACTCGAAATCCATCTGATATCATCCTTGAACGGACTACCTGATATTTTAGGTAAAGGGACAAAGTAGTAAGACAGAGAACAAAAGGAAAAATGCAAGAGCCTATAACACATTACTTGTGACGGTTTATGCAATCCTGGAAAGCTATTAGATCCATACATTTGAATGCATCTCAACTATCTTAGAAACTAAGAACGAACCAACTTTCTCTACAAAAAAATCGTAGAGTCTGGCCTCTATAGAATAGACAAAAAATAATTTAATTTTGCTATTCCATAATGAAACATATGTCAAGTTAATCAGAACAGGATCGCCCAAAAGAAGAGCAAAGAAGAAAATATACTTCCAAATATGAATTTACAAAGCTCACCTTCTTTCTCACTGTATCAACAGCCTTTGGAAGGATGCTCAAGCTTTCTAGATCACCGTCTTCCTCAAATGCTTTTTTCACATCTTTTCCAATGTTATCTAGAGCCTCTCCACGTTCAAACTGGATATATAAAATTATCAGGCTAACTGAAAATCAAACTTTGAGGTGGAAACAAAGCTACCACGCACCTTGCCATATGAAGGGTCAGTAAAGATGGATTCAATACGCGTTGCAGCCAAATCAGTCACTTTTTCTAAAGTTTTCTCAGAAAGCATGGACAATTTGTACTCCTTCTTTTGTTTCCCAGCTTTTTCAGCCAATCTTATTTGGGGATCAAGGTTCTTAACAGCCTGTGTAAAAGAAAAATTCAAGCCTATATATAATTTTACACTGTAACAGGAAATCCAACAAAGCTTCTCGAACCTACCTCTGGATGAGCTAGCCTCAGAGCAGCTGCCAGATCTTTCTCTGAGATTTCCCGAGAATGAACATCAATCATCATAGTCTTATCCCTCGTGCAAGCGTATATCAAATTGAGATCACTTGAGCTAAGCTATACAGAGTTTGACCAGAAACAAAAATACAAAAAAAAATGAAACAGTGGCTACAATTTGTAAAATTAGAGAATATACCAATATATCGCATTGTACCTCATCCGTAGTTGGATTTACAACAAATTGTCCACATATCCTCCCTATTCGGATGACCCCAATGGGTCCTCCCCATGGAACATCTGATAGCATGAGCGCAGCCGATGATGCATTAGCTGCCAGTATATCAGAATCCTGCTTCCCATCCGAAGATAGAACACTTGCCATTATCTGCATGTGAAAACTTCTACAAATGAAGATACACAAAAAAATACTTCCACATAGATATATCTCCTAAGAAATTTCAAAAACTTCATACCTGAACTTCATGGTAAAACCCTGAAGGAAACAATGGTCTGATTGGTCTATCAATGAGCCGGCCACATAACAGCTCCCTCTCCTTTGGTGCACCCTCTCTTCGCATAAACGAATTTGGAATCAAACCTTGAGCGTATTGCTTCTCTTGATAGTCAACCTAACAGTATATACCAAAGGAGTTTCCAACAATTATCAAAAACATCACTTTAAACAAGAACCCATTACAGAAAAAGCACTTTATACGACAAAAATCTCTTGTGGGAAGGTCACAGTTTCCTCAGAGAATTCCAAAGTTGCATACAACATAAAGGTACCAAACATATCTAGATCATTTCTAAATTCATCATAGATTCCTAAAGACAATTCAACCATAACAGCTTAAAAATGGGAAATTAAAGTGAAAATGGTGAAAAGATTTGTATCATACAGTGAGAGGCAAGAAGTCCCGAGGCGAATCGGTCTTAGCACAAGTAACAGTAGAGAGAACTTTAGTCTGATCCATGCCGAGCACAACGGAACCATTAGCAAAGCGAGCTATTTTTCCCGTCTCCAACGTGACCACGCGAGATCCGACTTCGAATTCTTCTTTAAATGATTCCAAAATTTTTATTCCTGCCGAGGCCGGCGAGTCTGGATCAGACGGAGCGAAACCAAGGCGGCCAGAGCAAATGGTACGAAAACCCAAAGCACGCCATGCCAGGAAATTCGGAAGAGAAGTTGATCTAGCTCGACTCACAATCGATGACATTACACATACACTGAGAGAGAGAGAGAGAGAGAGAGAAACGGAGAAGAGAGGGAGAACGGAAAGGGTTTAACACACCGGTGAGGTGAGAGCAGACAGCAATAAGTAAAAGAAGGGTTTTAGCTGTCCCGGTCCGGTACGGTTCTCATATAAATCGATTTTCGTAAGATTAAACCGACGCCTAAGATCTCTGTTTAAGTTTTTTTTTCGATTTCATTTAATCATCGATTTTCAATTCTTACTTAACTCTGGGAAATTCGTAATGCGAATCGCCATTGATACCCAGTTTTTTTAAGTGTATGTTTGATACGAAATTTAAAGTAGACATTGTCACTCAATTTCTTATAATAACTTAGTAAAGTAAAACACAAACGTTTATCTCCAAAAAAAATCATTCACCCGCCAAAATTATTTGTATGTTTCATTATGAAATTGTGGCGGGTATTATTTTTGTATTGATCCCAGAAATGGTCAGAGAAGAGGAAGCTCGTTGAGCCGTGATTGGAGATTGGAGGCTACTGCATCAATGAACTCTTCTGTGCTAAAAAACAAATCTCTACTCACCCTGCATCAAAAAGTTTTATTAAACCATCAAGATCAAAATTAGAATAGATAAACGGTATTTCAACTAAATCCAGTATGAATCGGTTTGGCATCTTTAAGGTTTTCTATCAAAATATACAACTTAATTTGAAGACATTTTCCAGCACATTCTTCAGCTTTTTTCTGGTTCAGTTTAAGATTCGATATCAGATTAAAGTCCATTTTGGGTTTCAGTTCAGTTCATTGGTTTTTAACCATCAAGACGGTTTAAGCTCTTTTGTGTTTGATGCAAATGACCAGATTGTAATGTAAAAGTTGCTGCTAGTGAGAAAAGGAAAGGACACTTACTTGGGACCATGGACTAAAAGGGCAAGATCCTTGGTCATTTTCCCTTTCTCAACAGTGTTTACACATGACGACTCCAGTTTCTTGACGAAATCCATTAATTTTTCGTTCTTATCGAGTTTCGCCCTTGAGAAGTAAAAAGAATCCATCAAAATGATGGTCAAGAGTAAGTCGATTACATGCCACAAGAAAGTTGTAAGTGGAATAGGTAAATGCATGAAGAAACATAAAATCAGTTTGACAATATAGCTAGAAATCTAGAATCCCAAAACAAAGGATGATAAAGGCATGTGTGAAAGAGGCAAGAGACCTGTGTTCTAAGCCGCGTGTCCATGCAAATATGGAGGCGATGCTGTTAGTACTGGTTTCTTGTCCCTTTTGGTGCAGTCGGTAATGCCGAGTTACGGTTCCATGAGCCGCCTCTGACTCAAGTGTTTTCCCATCAGAGGACAACTGAATAAAACAATATCATGTAAAGATTTTTGTTTGCAAAGAAAATTGAATCTTGGCTTTCAGTTTACAATACAAACCAAAACGGAGGTCATGAGGCCTAATGATCCATAACCTACATTTGAAGAAGAAAAATACAAGAAGTGTCAAGTATGTTATTTGCTTCATCGATTCACAAATGAAATTTAAGAATTTGAGTTTTGAATTTATACCTTGGGCAAGAAGATCGCTTTGAACATCCCCATCGTAATTTTTGCAAGCCCAGACATAGCCACCTTCACTTTTTACTGCGTAAGCCACCATGTCATCAATCAAACGATGCTCATACCTAAAACAACAATACGACCAACATATTACCTTCATTGAATATGTATGGAAAGAGCAAGTAGAAAGGCAAATTTTAACTAAGAAAGAGCATATCGAAATTAACCAGATTGAGTGCTCTTCAAACTTTTGCTTCCAATTCGCCTCATAAACTTCTTGAAATATGTCCTTGAACCTGTATAGTTCCACCACATTTTAGAGCAGCTCGCTTACACAAAAAAGGACTTGGAAATCACCACGAAGATAAAAAAAACAAACCTGCCATCATATTTCTTGAGAATTGTGTTCTTTGTGCTCAAGTATAGTGGCCATTTTTTAGTAAATGCCATCGCCATAGATGACTCAGCAAAAGCACGAATCGACTGCCATGTCACAAAACACAGCACGGTTGTTATGAAATAAAAAAATCTTCACAACCAGAGTGAAGAAAACTAAGACTAGTTAATAAAAGAGACCGACCTCATCGACATTGTACATAGCAAGTGCGACACCTGGACCTTTGAAATCATGTACATCTAGCTCCACAGGTGCATTCCCATCTTCCGGAACTAATTACACAATGAGATAAATTCGCTTACAATCTGAACTATATGACTGAAGAATCCTTATTTTCTAATGAATATAGTTTGGTATGGCCTTACCAAAAACCATTTTCAACTTTCCTGGCCCTTTAATTACTGTATCAGTGGCACGATACTGGTCACCAAAGGCATGCCTACCAATGCATATAGGTTTTTTCCAACCTGTAAAGACGAAAGATTTTGAATCCTCATGTGGTGGTATCTCAATACAAATTCATAACAAGGCAAAAAAAAATTACCAGGAACAAGCCGGGGGATATTGCCGCACATGATAGGTTCACGGAAAACAGTTCCTAGAAAATATTGAACATTATGTTAAAAAATAATTAAAAACTGAAATGCCAAAAGAGCCTGCTAAGTGGATGAAATAAAAACTTGCAAAGCACTTTAACCAAGATATTCCTATTCTGCAAACATGCTCTTTTCTCCGACAATACAGAGACGAACCATTTAAAATGTTTCTGATTGTGCCATTAGGACTCCCCCACATCGATTTCAATCCATACTCCTTCACTCTGCCCTCATCTGCCAAACAAAATAGCATAGGGAAGATAAAAATTGGTTTCTCTGAAGCCAACAAGGCAGCATATGTGTTGCGAACGAGAGGACATCACAAACCAGGAGTTATAGTGGCACATTTGATAGCAACGTTATACCTGCAAACAGAAAAGATTTAATCACATAGACAAAGAGTAATATCGACTAGGCCACAAAAATGAAAGGCAATAATCTGTTGATAAAAGAGTCTCCTAAGAATGTTTGTTTTCCAATACTCCGACCAGTACCAAAAAGAATCTAAACCAAAGAAAATGCAAAGAATCAGTAGCACTTACTTAAGAGCTGCTTCTGCACTTTCAACTGTAACCTTGTCATCAGTAGCATCACGATTCAGAATCCCTAAGTCGAAGTACTTAATTTCCAAATCCAAATGAGGATTAATAAGCTGCAAACATAGGAAAACGACATGTGAGCTTTGTAAAAAAAAATGTAATCGAATGGTACGGACTTGGTGATAATTACATCCTTACTTTATCCTTAATAATAGTCCATATCACCCTTGTCATTTCATCACCTGAATTTCCACAAGATATGAACAAATTCAAAACATTATTTGAGATACCAAAGTTAGTAAGGAACAACCGATTATCTGGAAACTAAGCTAATCTATGAAACTTATGTTAGAAATGTATTTCATGAATTTAACAATAATCAACCGTTGAATAAAAGATTAGTTTTCAAATTCCAAGGAAATAACATTCATTATGCTAAGAATCTCACCATCCATTTCAACGATTGGGTTCTGAACTTGAATTTTATCAGAACCGCCTGAAGAGGCAAAACATCGAACAGATGAGGCGCGATTAAACTGAACGGGAAATGCGACGTGATTCGTAGAAGCGCCACCGGATACTATACCGGAACTGAGGAATCCAGGAGACTTCCATGAATTCCGAGTAGAAATGAACGAAGGCGACAAACCAGAAGACGACGAAGATAACATGGCGGCGGTACGGTACGTGAAACCGCCGTGCGTAAGCTTATTCAGCATCCGAGAATCCTAACTCAACTCTTTCTTTCAAACTTCGACCACTGAATATGAAGCTTACGGCAAGTTTTATTGCTAAAGCGTGCTCGCTCTGAGCTTCGATGACGATTCCGGCGAAAAGGAAAACAGAGAAAGAAAAAAAATCAGTGGGGCCAAACTAAAGCTTACGGAAGGCCCAGTTAGATTTTTTACTTGTATAAACTCAAATCGAACCAGCCGGTTCGAATGTTCCAAACCTGTAATCTGTTCCGGTTAGTTTGCATATTTGATTTTGATTTGAAAAAGGAAAGCGAAAACCCTACATACGTTCTGGTTCTTACAAACACCCCCAAACTCCATCGTTAGCTCAAGGTCTTAGCTTTTCTTCTTGATTTTACTCTGTGAGTATTTCTATGTCGATTTCGCTTTCCTTTTACTATTATTTCTGCTACTTATCTTATAAAAGCTGTGGCTTTGTCTGGTTATTGTGTTTGGTTCCTGTTTATTAACCGCTTGTATCAGAGATTTGTGATTCTTTGTTGAAATTAAGGTTTTTTTTTTCTTGATTAAAGCTAATTACGAGTGCCGAACACTAGTTTTCTTCTTAGTTTCTTAATGTAATCAAACATTAAATTGTTTTTCTTCTGTTGCAGCTAATTCATTACGAAGATTTTTTGAATATTGTAGAATCACATTTTCTCTATGTGTTATCTTCATTAAGAGAGAATCATACAATTATACAGAAAGCTAGATGCTAATAAATATTCTACTTTAGTCTCTACAACTTGTTTTTAGTCCTAGGATTAAACTACATATGCTATATTTACGTAATTGTTTAGATACTCAAATGTTTGAGTAACCAAGATCTTGGTAACAAGATGCAATATCTTCAATAAATATCAATGTGGTTGACTGTTTTATATTGCGTAGCTTTGGATTGATTATTAAATTGAGATTATATATTGTGTTTCTGAGTAAAAAGTGTGTTGTTTAGTAATTAACACGAGACTTTTAATTTTTCAGAACAGAAGCTGTGCCTCAATCTACAAGTGATTCAGTTATCTCAAGATGTTTCCGACCAAGTCAATGAAAGCTTTATCTTTTAAAAGATAAATCAAGGTTTTTAATGTAATCAATCATTCAATTGTTTTTCTTCTGTTGCAGCTAAATTCATTACGAAGATTTTGAATATCAATGTGGTTTTGACTGTTTTATATTGCGTAGTTTTTGATTGATTATTAAATTGAGATTAATATATTCTGATTTGTGCGTATACATTGTCTCTGAATAATTGTTTCGTTGTTTAGTAATTAATTCGTGACTTTGAATTTTCAGAACCGAAGCAGTATCTCAATCTACTAGTGATTCCTTTATCTCAAGATGTTACCAACTGAGTCAAAGAAAGCTTTATCTTTCAAAAGATATATTGAAGTTGGCGATTTAGTTATAGTTTATGAAAGACATGATGTGATGAAACCAGTGAAAGTAAGCAAAGACGGTGTGCTTCAGAACCGTTTTGGAGTTTATAAACATGCGGATTGGATTGGGAAGCCATTAGGGACGAAAGTATTCAGCAACAAGGGTAAATTTGTGTACCTGTTGGCTCCCACTCCTGAGCTATGGACACTGGTTTTAAGCCACAGGACTCAGATTCTTTACATTGCGGATATTAGCTTTGTGGTAATGTATCTAGAAGTTGTGCCTGGCTGTGTTGTTCTTGAGTCAGGCACTGGAAGTGGTTCGCTTTCCACTTCACTTGCTCGAGCTGTGGCTCCAACTGGACATGTGTATTCATTTGATTTCCATGAGCAACGAGCTATCTCTGCAAGGTAGAAACTTCTGTAATATTTAGCTGTATCGTTGTGCTTTTTTTCTTAAAGTTCTAGTCTTTATGCATCGTTTCTTTTACTTTGCTTTGCAACAGGGAAGATTTTGAGAAGACGGGAATTAGTAGTTTAGTAACCGTAGAGGTTAGAGACATTCAAGGACAAGGTTTTCCTGAGAAGTTGTCTGGTTTGGCTGATTCGGTGTTTCTAGACCTTCCACAGCCTTGGCTTGCGGTTCCTTCTGCAGCAAAGATGTTAAAGCAGGATGGAGTTCTCTGCTCTTTCTCACCTTGCATCGAGCAAGTACAACGGACTTGTGAAGTCCTCAGATCAGAGTTCATAGGTAAGTTTATCCTCATTTATAGATTCTCTTTCTATTTTCTTATCCAATTCAAACTGAAAGAGCTGTAGAAGTAAGTTCCGTAGTCTACTCTACCCATTATTCGAATGTTCCTGCCTTGGAAGGATCCTAAAATCAAAGTACTAAAGTAGTGACTTTGGGACTGAATCCTCTGATCAGTTTTCAATCCTAGGACTTTTACAAGTTGTAGAGACTAAAGTTCTGTTCTTTAGTCTACTTTTTCTTTTGCCGTATGTATCATCAAATTTCCATAGTCCCATATCTTTTGTGTTGATAAGTCGAGAGGATCACTTTGAAGTAGATAAACTTGTTTAGAGAAATAGTTTTGACATTCTTTTGCCTTTGACATCATAATTATACAAGTCCTTGTTTCCTTGTGAGTTTTGTTTGATCTTATACAGGTTTTGACTTGTGATGTGTTTGAGTTTTGCAGAGATCAGAACGTTCGAGGTGCTTCTCAGGACATATGAAGTGAAGGAAGTGAAAATGGAGACTAGTAGTATGGTTGATGAGAGCCACGAGGACAATGGAGGAATGCCACCTTGCAAGAGAAAACACAAAGACGACACCATTTCACAGGACAAGTCTTGTAATGCTACTTCAGTCGTCATGGCTCGGCCTTGTAGCGAGGCAAGAGGTCACACCGGTTACTTAACGTTCGCAAGACTCCAATGTCTAGCTTAATCAAAATTTTCCAATTAAACACCAACGGATATTTAATCTAAAAACATTGTCTTGTCCTCCCTCTGTTTCAAATTAGTTGTCGTTTAATGTTGTTTCACACATATTAAGAAAACATTTAATTTTCAGTTTTAACCTTAGTTAATGTTTATTTGATATTATTCCATTGGTCAAGACATTAAAACAAGATGGATAAAATTGGAAATCTTATCAAACATATGCATTGAAAACATAAAACGACAACTAATATGAAACGATGAAACGAGTTTTAAAGTTTAAAAAACGACAACTAATATGAAACGGATGGAGTATTAGATATTCCATGATTTTATCATATCACGCTTTATTTATAAAAAAATAATTGCTGTGAATTTGGTTGTTTTAATTCAATGTTTGAAAATTCAAATATATTATCTAGAAACAATGAAAATAGTAATTTCTACAAATACGAAATAATCGTAAATTTAATCAAAAGCGCGTATATAAATAGATATTTCTACACGTAAAAATATATTTAGAAACGCGTTTCCTTTTCTTGAAGGGAGAGGGAGACATGTGACGACGAAACCTATAAATATCACAACATGTGTTCAATTCTCATCCTCGGACGAGATCCATTCTTCAAAAGCCTGAGATCGAATCCAATCTCTTTTTGTATTCTTCTTTAATTTCCCTTATTCAGTCAAGAATAATTATGTGTCCGTTGAGGTTCGTATTAGTGTTCTTTTCGGCGGTACTCGCTGGATATATGGCGTGGAGAACGGTGAATTCTTCTCCGGAACTATTCTCAGATGAGTCGTCACAAGTAGAAGCGAAGGATAAAGAAGGACTTAATTTGAAGAAGATGGATAACGGGTTCTGGATGTTCGTTGATATGGCTAGCGGAAGGTATCTTTGGAGATATCTCAAGGAGATGCATGCATGAGAAAATTCAATAAAGAAGATAGAGAAAATTTCGTTTGTTTGTTTAGCTTAATGGGCAGAAAGTTGAGAACAAGGAAAATTATTCCTTAGTTTTCGTAAATCTCGTTCTTTCTCTGAAATATGTAATTTCATTCATTTTTTTGGTAAACATATTCATTGTTCGTAAATAAATAAACTTTATTCTTCCCGCCAACTGTAAATTATCTGAGGTAAAGAAACGAACTAGAAATCCCAAATCCACAAAAATAATCATACCCTTTAAAGGTTATACATACTAGGGAGTAAAACAAGTCTTCTAAATCGAGATGATAAAGCTTAAAAGCCCTCGAAATATATATGAGTAGTAGGGCATATAATCGTTTTGGGGTACGTGTAACTTTTTTTTTTTTTTTTTGCTAAAGAGTAAATATCATATAATGAAAATGGAAGGCATGAGATTTTGCTCCTTGCCAAAAAGAAGATAAAAAAAAACAAAGAACATGATAATCGCATTCTTAAATAAAGATAAAAGCTAAGAATCCCTTAGTGTAGCCACCATTGCATAAGATTTCTGAACTTTTTCATCGTCCTCCTTACATTGATGGTATTAATAATCTGGCGGTCAATATCTTTGAAAATAGTGAACGGCGAGATTATTGTTTGGTTGTGAATCAAGTTGTTTCTCTGTCTCCAGACATTATAGACCAGAGCGTGAGTGAGCAGAAGCCTGAGCGCAGTTAGAGAAGCTGAATGAGGGTCCTTGATCCAATTAAGGAGAGAATTCCAATATGTGAAAGTCGTTTGGCGGTGCCTGATCCTCTGCATTACAACGTCCCAAATGATTTGCGAAAAAGGGCAATGAAGAAAGAGGTGATCTCTTGTCTCCACCCCTGCAGAGCAGAGACTACAGACTGTGGAGACTTGAATGCCCCACGATGCAAGACGAGCCATGGTAGGGAGTTGGTCGAGAGTTGTAATCCATAGGTTGAAAGCGTGCTTGGGTGTTGAGCCTTTAAACCAGACCTGAGGAGCCCAGGATTTCTCTGAATCTCTCGGTCTGAGTACCTCCCAAGTTCTTGGAGAGGAGAAGTAACTTTGACCCATTCCTTCTATCTCCCATTCAAAAACATCTGGCTCCATTGAGTTGCTAGGAAGCTCGATCGATGACAGATAAATTTATAGTTGAAGCGCTTGATCAGACCTTGGAGACGCCATAATCCAACCCGAAGAGTTGCAAACATCAGAAACTTTTGCCATAAGAGGGATTCTCAGTCTTGAAGGGCCATCTTCCCCAAGATAGGTTATGAGACGTCCCAAAGGAATCCACTTGTCATGCCAGAACCAGGCCTTGGACCCACAGCCAATATTTCACGCTATGAACTTCCGAGCCAAGGGTCTCGCAAAACTTTCCAGAGCCAAGAGTCATTGTGGTGGTGTTGGAGATTCCAGAAACTCCCATCGTCAAATCTTGTAAGTGATGCATTGAGATCATTCTGTTTAAGTGAACATGTCCAATTCATCCAAAGAAGCAAAGACAAATATCGTCAAACATACTCTTTAGCTTGCCGAAAGATTGAGATCACATCTATCACTTTCGATCAAGTTCGTGAAAATAATGTAAACACTTGTAACGATAGTGAGCACATGAATGTAACATTGGCTACCGGTAGACCTTTCAGAACGCCAACAAAAAAAAATCGAAATCTTAATGGTCTCAAAGGTTAGTTTGAATTTGGTATATGATAACTTAGGACTATATTTATAAAAAAAACAAAAATACACATATGGTCTACAAATTATACATTTAGAGAGAAATTTTGGACTATCAAAACGTTATTCGAAGAAGGGAAAAAAAAACTATAGATAGATTTTAGGAGAGAAAAGAAAATAAATTATTATGTTGAAATTAGAAGATATGAAACAATCATTTGGGTCTATAATATAATATGGGCCAAATTTATGTTTAAGTTTGGGTAAGAGAAGATTAAGCCCGATAAGATATTAAGAGGGGCTCTCTAAAAAAAGCGATATTTTTGAAACAAGTGAAATAGGTGGAAACGAACACGCACGGTTTTTTCTCCTAACATTTCTCAGTCTCTTTCTTTTCTGCGCTTCTTCTCTGTGGCGTAGATTTTTTTAGAGAACAACTTAGGTCTGTCTTCTGAGGTTTTTCCTTTAGCTAATCTTCAACTCGGTTCTCATTTTTTCTCTACAGTTAAACCCGGTTCGTGTTTTCGAAACTTTCTCTGTAGATTTTTTTTCCTTCTTCTTCATGCTGAATCCTGAATAACTCTTCCTGATCTGATTTTTCGTACCATTTCGTGGGGATTTTAGCTGCATTGTTCATTTTTCGTTGTTTCTGGTGATAGATTTTGTCTGTTCGTGTTTTGTTTTTGTTGTCTGAAGAGTAACGAGCTCGAATCGGTTCTTCTGCATGTTAGGGTTTTCGTTAGTGTTTTACCCGAATCTGTGATCTTTTGAAATAATCAAAGACCATTTGCGTGGATATGTTCGGTGTGTTGTGTGTGTAGTATGATAACTGAGAGTTAGACCTCAAAATTCATGCTTTCTGTTGAAATGGTGGTCTTATCACAGCGCTCCTCTGCTTCTATTGTTGGTTTCTTGTTGTTTGGCTTTGTGTTTCGTTTGTTGATAGTGATTTAAATGGTCAAGGTGTTGACTTTTTCTTCTTTTGTTTTTTGTTTCTGTTAATCATTTTACTGAAGCTATTATTGGTTTGACATGTTCTTTTTTCCAGGACTTTGGTTTGCTTGCTTGACATGGCTGCTACAGCTACTGCTTCTAGAATCCGTTACGCACCTGAAGATCCAAATCTCCCTAAGCCATGGAAAGGTCTTGTGGATAGTAAAACTGGGTATTTGTACTTTTGGAATCCAGAGACCAATGTTACTCAGTACGAGAGACCACCTTCTTCCTCTCCTCCCAAGCCTTCTCCTATTCCCGTTAGCTCTTCGGTTCAGACTCAGCAAGCTTCTTTTGGATTTGAAAAGGAAGAGGATAAGTATAGTAGGGGAAGTGATGGGCCTAAGACTGACTCTGGATCAAGGTTTAGTGAGGTACTAACCTATGTCTTCTTATCTGCCACTTAAACTAGTGATTCATGGTGCTTATTGCTCATAACCACCATTTCAATTTGGTTGCTACACTGGATTTATCCTTCTTGGTCATACTGTATTTTCAAATTCGCTTTCATTTGGGACAGGCTGGCGGAACTGGACCAGTATACTCTAATGATGCTGCTAGTGGAATAGGGAATGCTGCATCTGCCAGAGGGCCTCCTTCTTCGGCTGCTGGAAATGAATTGTCCCCAGAGGCCTATTGCCGCCGTCATGAAATTACTGTCATTGTAAGTATCTATAAGTCTCTATATCGGTTTCATTTGCTCACTTCTCCTTTGAGGTAGTACACAGTATTAGTTGCATACCTATTTCGTTTTGTTATAAATATTCTTTCTGTCATGTGCTGCGTTAGCTTCATTTGTGACACTACCTATGTGGGGACTGGCTATTAATGTCTTCTTTTTTTGTTTTCCATGACTATATATGTTTTTATAGCCTCCTGACTCTGACATTCATTTTTCATCTTTTGCTAGGGAGGCCAACTACCACCACCTTTAATGTCTTTTGAAGCCACTGGTTTTCCCCCAGAGCTTCTGCGGGAGGTATGAAGTTATCTTTCTTTCTGTATCACATCAGGTTTTTATCCTCGCACTGTTTTTGGTTGGGAGGAGTTAACATGCCCATTTTCACATTTCCCTGCTAGTGAAGACTATTTTGAGATTTTCTTTTTGTTTGTTGGATTCAGTGATATATGTGGGAGCTATTTTATCTTTTATAGCTGCAAGCTCTTAACTTTTTTTTGTTGGGGCCTTGGGGGGAGTGGGCTATAATATCCTATATATGTATTCGCATACTGTTCTGCTAGTTAGCTAGAGTATATTGAGTTCCTTTGTTGAATTTAGAGATTTATGGGAGGAGGGATTTTGTCTAATATTACAGATTTATTATATCTGTCAGCCATAATGACATTCAGCGTTGAGTAGAGTCACAATTTTATGCCATATGCGCTATTTTGTCCCAGGTGCGATATTTGCTCTTGGAGGAGCTAATGTCGTACGCTGTGCCACTTCTTTGGGGTCTTTGCAAATTATTTGGAGTGCCCTTTTTGGTGGACCAAATTTGTTGGTAAGGGACTGCAAATTCACCCAAAGCTTGTGGTGCAGAGCTGTTGATGTTGATGTTTCATTTTCCCATACAGAAGTAGTGGTGTCCTCCTGCTGCAGGTTTCAACAGATACCCTTTGTAGCCTGCAAACGGGAGGATGCTTCTTCTTCTGGGTTCCTAAGCTTAAAAGAATTTTGATGTTTCTCTGCTGAAAAAGGACATGCTGATTTTTATTTTCCCAGGTCTACAGTGCAGGATTTTCTGCCCCAACTCCGATTCAAGCTCAGTCGTGGCCAATTGCGATGCTAAACAGAGACATAGTAGCCATTGCTAAAACAGGCTCTGGAAAAACTCTTGGTTACTTAGTTCCTAGCTTTATGCATCTCCAACGGATCCGCAATGATTCACGAATGGGCCCAACGATCTTGGTATTGTCACCTACTAGGGAGTTGGCCACACAAATCCAAGCTGAAGCTCTGAAATTTGGCAAGTCATCTAAAATTTCGTGTGCGGTAAGTCAAACTCCTTGAATCTTTAAGTACTGAACTTGCTACTTCAGGACTGTCTTATTGAGGGGTTTTCTCGATGTTTCTTTGTAGTGCTTGTATGGTGGAGCACCAAAGGGTCCTCAGCTAAAGGAAATTGAAAGAGGTGTAGACATTGTTGTTGCAACTCCCGGGAGACTGAATGATATTCTTGAAATGAGGAGAATCAGTCTGCATCAAGTATCTTATCTTGTGCTAGACGAGGCTGATAGAATGTTGGACATGGGGTTCGAGCCTCAGATCAGGAAAATTGTGAAAGAGGTTCCCACTAAGCGCCAAACCCTCATGTACACAGCAACATGGCCAAAAGAGGTCAGGAAAATCGCAGCTGATCTTCTTGTGAACCCTGCCCAGGTCAACATTGGTAATGTTGATGAGCTTGTGGCAAACAAGTCCATTACTCAGGTGTGTGTTTGATTTCATTTTGGTTTTGATTCTGTTAGACATAATATAACATTACTGGTTCTGAAAGTTTCTTTATTTATTTGATCTGAAACAGACTATTGAAGTCTTAGAACCAATGGAGAAACATAAAAGGTTAGAGCAGATATTGCGATCTCAGGCACCGGGTTCCAAGATTATAATTTTCTGTTCAACCAAAAGGATGTGTGATCAACTAGCACGGAACCTGACCCGCACATTTGGAGCTGCTGCTATACATGGAGACAAGTCTCAGGCTGAGAGAGATGATGTACTGAACCAATTCAGAAGTGGGAGGACTCCTGTTCTTGTCGCAACTGATGTAGCTGCTCGTGGACTTGACGTTAAGGACATCAGGTATGAATATGATTCAATTTTCAAATTTCAACCATAAGAAAGTTTGAAACAAATGATCCTAATGTAGAATTGTGATTCACAGGGTGGTTGTCAACTATGATTTCCCAAATGGAGTAGAGGATTATGTGCATAGAATTGGAAGAACTGGAAGAGCTGGAGCAACTGGTTTAGCTTACACTTTCTTTGGGGACCAAGATGCAAAACATGCTTCAGATCTGATCAAGATCTTGGAAGGAGCAGACCAGAAAGTTCCTCCACAGGTCCGAGAAATGGCTACACGCGGTGGTGGTGGAATGAACAAATTCCGCCGCTGGGGTCCACCTTCCAGTGGTGGTGGTGGTGGCGGCCATGGAGGAGGAGGTGGCTATGGCGATTCTGGTTACGGTGGTCGTTGTGATTCTGGTTATGGTGGTCGTGGTGACTCTGGTTATGGTGGTCGTGGTGACTCTGGCGGTAGAGGAAGCTGGTCTTCTTCACGTGACAGGTAAATAAAAGATAAACGACTCATTGGATGGATCCTATCATGATTCTTGATTTCATATACCACAAACTTAAAGTCGGTTTTGGTGGTTGAAGCAGTAACAGCTCGGGATGGGGAAGAGAGAGAAGCCGTAGTCCTGAGAGGTTCAACAAAGGTCCAGCATCAACTTCATCTCCGCCTCGCAGCTTTCACGAGACGATGATGATGATGAAACAGAGATAACTCATTGGGTTTTTTTTTTTAACCAGATCGGGGCAATATATATAGAAGAACCCCTTTTGGTTCCGGTTAATTATTCATTTTGTGTGGTGTGTGTTTGTGTGTGGAAGCGATAGCACACACCCTAAGGATACTTCTAATCTTGTGTTCTACAAGAAAACCTTTTTTTGTTTATATTATGAAAACAAAGACTCGTTATGGGTTCTTTCTTTTGTTGGTCTCAGCTAAAATTTTTCAGGAACGACTTTGATATTTTGAAGTAACAAGTTATTGATATAACCTTTTGTATCAACCAGAAAGTTATCAAAATCGACTTCTCTCTTTAGTAGTTTATTAAACTGTTTGTTACCAAACTACAGACTGCTTCTTTTATATCTTCCCAAAGCGAGATCATTGGAAGCCCATTAGCTCTATGATATTAGAAAATAGCCAAAGAATATTTGTGATGAAATGAATAGCATGATGGCGAAATAATCCTGATTCAAATCTACATTTTAAAGATTTGGACTCTTATAATATTGCTCTTCTACCTAAACAGTCGTCGAGATTGATCAAGGTAGAATCGGTTTAGAGCTGATTGAATCAACCAGAGAGAACCGGGAATTGGAGCTGCTTTAGCTAGGGAGTCAAGTGGTTAAAGTAAAAAACGGTGTCGTTTTGCTCTGCATCTCTCAAGTCGAAGCTCATCAAGTGCTCAAGTTGGTGCTTTCAGTTGCAGAGTTTGTTGAAGGTGGTTGCAACGGTACTGAGGCTTGTGAGAAGTATCTATGTGGGAGCGTTGTACTTGGCTTTAAGTATTCGATTCGAGAGAACAAGAGAATTTTCTTGGTAAGATTAAGAGAAATCGAGAGAGCTTCTTTGTATTGTGTACACGTTCGAGTTGATGTAATGGATTCCGAGGATAAAAGACTGTCAGACGTAGGGATTCAAGGTAAAGAATCACATATTCACATTGAATCATACATGCCAAAGCCCAAAGGTGTTGTTTGGAACTGGAAAGTGTCAATCATGCTTTGTTCTCTTGTTCAGTATCACAAACAAACATGGAGACAATCGAATTTTACCCTTATTGGAGACTCAATGCTCTGATTTTTAATCATCACAAGATTGAGGCTTCGAGTGATGTGATGAAAGCAATGGAAGATGTGGAAGACATATATCCCTGGTTGAATGAAGACAAGTGCAACTGCAGATAACATTATCGTCAAAAGCAAAACACAGAATTCAGTTGACTTTTATGTTATTCAATGATATATCTTCATGGCTAAACACGAATATAAATAAAGTTCAACTAGATTCTTATCCAAATATATCCCTGATACATTAAATAGACAAAAGTAAAGAGTACTTCAACAATCATATCTATGAATCATCGAGCTCTTCTTGCCATCCTCGCACGAACCACTTCCAAAATCCTGCAATACTCAAAGAACAATGAAGATTGATCACCTTCAAGACCATTTCGGCTTACTCTGTTACCACCAGCGAGGTTGTTGCATGGGCTACCTCCAATGACCAGATCGAACCCTCCAAACTTGTCCATTAACCTCTCAATTTTTTCGTTAGATAAGCCTTGGACATCTGAAAACTCCACTAACACTCCTTTTTGCTTAGTTTGAGCCCAGAAATCCTTCAAAATCTCTCTGTTTGATTCTGTGATCTCGACCGAGACAACAACTTTCATCGGGATTTTGAGGCGATGCAACGCCACTTCGCCACCACCTATACCCGTGAAAAGCGATAAAACATTGATTCCATTTGGGAACATGGGTTTGAGGACAGATAGATGATACGCTACCGTATCAACCTAAAACAAGTTCAAACACCAACCATTAAACCAATATATTCAAAACACCAACCCATGACTTAAAGACACAAAATTATCTACAACTATTCCACAAATTCAATACACTAAGCCAATAGTAAAATTGTTTTCAAAAAGCGAAGTTACCTGAAAGGAATTTCCAAGGGACTTAATTCGCTCAGTCCGACTCATGCCACCACCTCGAGTATGATTTCTTGGAAACCCCAGAATATTCTCCATTTCATCGGGCTCGAGTGGGGCAGCTTTGTTTTGTCCCACCCATACAAGGTTCCACTTTCTGCACTGGTCAATCACATATCTTTGTACATGCTGAGGCGGCTCAGGTTCTCCAATGTGAGGCCTAAGGGCGTTACGGATCCTATTGGTCAATTTGGCGCTCCCTGTAACCGTCAATATGCAATTCAACTTGGTCCGTTTATCCCATGCTGGCCACCATTGCTTACTCAAAGGAAATGCTTCGTTAATGGTGTATTTTTGTGGAGGCTGAATTTGAAATCGGTTGTTGATGGGGAGATTGTGGATGTACCCTCTCTTCCTATTTGCAACACAAAAATATTTCGAGTCAACGAACTCTGGTGCAATGCCGTACAAATGTCGTGAGATCGTCTCCCAAACACCTATAGGTGCGAGAGCAACATTCTCATAGTAGAAATAGGGTGCGCCTTGAGCTATCTTTGGAAGTGATCTATGTGTGATGAGTCCTGGCTCATTTGGAACCCCAAAACCTATCATTGGATTTGGAAGGCGAACCGGCTCAACATCAGCAGATGACGTAGGCTCTCTTTTTGACTCTATCCGCCTTTTCTTGTTGTCAGGCTGCATACACAAAAGTTTCCACAAAATCATTGCCCAAACGAATTGACTATATAGACCAATTTTTAATGAGGTTTTAACCATACCTTTCGTTCTTCAGGATCAGTGTGAAACTCACTAAATTGTCGAGCCATCTGAGCAGCACAAAGGAAGTCTGTAAGCTCAGCGATGTCCACATTTTCTCCTGAAATTTTAATCATGCAGGTCTGGGTAAGTCTGAATATGTGAGAGAGAGATATCAACATCTGACAACAGTATCAATTAGTGAAATAGAATCACAATGCTCAGCAAAAACATCTAAGGCCTACATCACAAAACCAGAGGCTAAAGCCACAATTTCACAATCTCATATAGCTAATGCCACTAACACTAAACACTTTGACTTTCTGCCACTTTCTCGAGAAGAAACCAGAATAAAAAGGAACTAAAATTTTATGCTAATGGTAATAGTTTAAGGTAACGTTACCACATCTCTCCACAGCTAAAGAAGCTTCTAGCTCCGAGAAACCCATTCTCACCAAAGACCGCATTTGGTTGTTGTTTTCATTGGAGTTTGGATCGTTCTGTCATGGTTTAACATAGATTAAAAACTGCATACAATTTTAGACATTTACAAAAGTAGGATTGAAATACATTTACAATTGAAACGTGTGAAACATACCTCATCATCTGAGA
>CM051382.1:19404590-19479590 GCA_028015245.1 Cardamine occulta | reverse complement strand
CTAACATATCATAATTGACATCATCATCCTCACTTGACCAATCTATATCATATTCTTCCTTTACTACTGGCGATTTTTTTGGCTCCTACAAATCACCAACAAACAAAATTTAAGAAACCGTTTTAATATCAAGAGACAATAAATCTGTACAATATTACTTACTGCACAAGGGAGGAGTGCATTTGCAATGTCTTCCATATTTTCTTCTCCTGAAAATTATAAACAAATGTTAGAAGACTAATAAAGTTAATTTTTTTACTTAAAAAGGAGGGAGATGTAATTACCATGTTCATGTATGGCTTTGATAACTTTTTGCTCATCAAATCCCATCGCAAGGAAATGATCAATAGCCTTAGATTTGGAAGAACCAGCTTCGCAGTCACTCTACACAAACAAAAAAATATCATAGAAATGAAAAACATTGTTGTCTAAAAAACCTGCAATTTTGTGATCACATGCGCACATAAAAATGACAAGCATCACAAAATAGATCCAGATATCATAAACTCACAGAGTACTTGGAGATAGTATCAATAATAACAGAAGTTTCAGCATTTGGTCCTGCGAAATTGTTGCTATTAGTTATTGATAAACCTAAGAAACATATATCCAAATAGTTATACAAAACTCTCACCAGTTTCCTTGATTGCTCTATTGATCATCTCAAGGGAAAACCCCATGTCATACAAGCTAGCAAAAATCTCGTCTGAGAAGCCCATCTGAACTAAATCGGTAGTTTCAGCAGGAGAGTTTGAAGAAGTGGTTGCCTGATAATACAAACAAGAAAAATCACATTAAAATGGTGAAATTACTGAAATTTTTTTGTTAGAATTGTGTTTTAGAAAGAAAGAAAAAACACTAACAACTGCTAAACCGACTAAAGTTTCGGCCCTTGGCTGTACTGGAGATGACGATGGAGAAAACTGAAAGTTATCAATCTCCAAATCATCATCAGTATTCCAATCAACATAATCCTCATCACCACCAGAATCTTGCGCCTTCAAAAACATTTAATGTACAGAGAAAAAATGATAAAGAATCCATAATTCCCTTCTCAAATAGTGTGAAATCAAAGGTATACAAATTTGAACAAGTAATCACAATGTACCATTGTTGTAGTAAGCTGATGGGCTTATAACATGTAACTGAGTATCAAGTAAGGATCTTAAATGTAGTAAACCTGTCAAATTTGGA
This sequence comes from Cardamine occulta, assembly GCA_028015245.1. Classification (NCBI taxonomy): domain Eukaryota; kingdom Viridiplantae; phylum Streptophyta; class Magnoliopsida; order Brassicales; family Brassicaceae; genus Cardamine; species Cardamine occulta. Next base: position 19,478,396 of record CM051382.1, on the reverse strand, counting down.
AAATTTAAGTAAGAGAAGATCTGGTTCTGGTGATCCGTCAGTAACAAAAAAAAACCTAATAAACAAAATTTGTGCCTCTAAAATAATGGAATTGCCATGCATGGCCTCAATTTCGTTTACTTCTTACAGAATTTCACAAGTTATTAGAAATGAAAACATAGAAAAAAGGAGCTAAAAGTACTTGTAAGAATCAAATTTAGAGAATTAATTATACGAATTTGTGTTCTAGTTCAGAGGTTTTCTTTCAAAACCTTTTAAAAACAGTTTTCGAAGAACGATACAAACTGAGGCAGCCGAGATCGGCCTCACCCAGAACTCTTACTGAATTCAACAGCAACACGAGTTGAATATACGAAACCAAGAAATATCTAGTAGGAGAATAAGTATAGTACCCCAGAGAATTTCGAGTTTGAGCTACAGATTAGCAGAAGAGCTCCCACCGCCGGCAAAGGTATTGTCGCCGTCGGAAGAAAGAGCTCTGTCCCGTCGTCCGTGGACTGAGAAACTGTGGGAAATAAAAGGTATATGATTCGTGTATAATTGTTTTAGAATATTACGATTTAGATCCTATGCTATGCTTATTAGTACTTTTACAATATAACCCGAAACGTTTTTAATTTACAGAATAAACCCTGATCGATAAACATGGCACGTCGTTATTACCTATGGTGCTTAGTGGCAATTTCCAAAATTGTCTATGATAAACTTCCAAAATTGTCTATGATAAACTTACATTCGGGGATAATATCATGCCGCATTCTTTGAGGTAGTGACATTTGTTACTCATATAAATCACAAACATGTTTTTATATCCAAGTTTACAAAACATATAAGCTCTTTTCTGAATTGGAGCATGTGACAAGCCAGAAGGATAATTTAATAATAACTGCATTGAGTCAAAGACCGTTACATACATATATTAAATCATTGTATATTAATAAGTACAAAGCTTCTAATAAAAAAATGTCATCATCCGTGGCAAGACAATAAACAACAGAGATACATAGAAAGATGAACGCTAATAATAATCCTGAGAAGCTAAACTCCATTAATTGAAACCAGCGTATGCATGTGTACATACACACACATACATAGAGATAGACTTAGAGACTGAGGAAGGAACACTGTTTTCGGGCGTGGTCAGGTATAAGCTTGGACAACAACTCTAAGCTTGCTCCTTTTAGCTCTACAATTTAACAAACACCCAAAAATATACACACTGATCTTTTTTCAAAGGAAACAAACAAAAGCCTATGATATTATATTCGGAGGAGACAGACCTTGAGGTTTAAAGTTGAAGAGAGGAGGCAAGGGACGACCATTAGGAAAACGTGTATTGGGATCGCGTAGCTCATCGAAGAACGGGTGAACTATTGCCTCCATCTACAATCACAAGTAAGTTTGAATCAACCAAACGGATGTATCAAATATAATGTTACTATAGTAATCATTTCATGGACTTACAGCGGTTGATCTGAGGTTTGGAGAATACTGGAGAAGTCTTGAGACGAGGTCTACAGCTTCTGGAGGTGTACGCTTATGGAATATCTTAGCAACCAACAACAGATTTTTTAATCAGCAGAGCAACAAAAATGGAGACCAATATTGAGAGAGAGACTGATTATGTGTTTGCTTACTTTATGCCAAGGATGAGCCTTTATTTGAGGAAATTTGAATTCAGTGTAGTTTGGATTCATACATTTAATTTCCTCTCGAGTTGGTGTTCCAAGCACCTGTAAACACAATAAATAAAAAAGTAACAGCAGTCAATAGAGCCTCTTGATTCCATCAATGGCTAAAGATTATAGGTTTCGGTTTAAAATGAATTGAAGTACCTTTATTATCTCTACTAGCTGGTCGACTCCACTCTCACCTGGAAACAGAGGCTACCCAATAGTTGGACCAGCCAAAGATTGGTAATTCATAACTTTAGACATCATTCAATGATTCACATCATAACTTGTCAAAGAAATTTCGGATTGTTAAACTACCTGTCCAAGGAGCAATTCAGCAAGAACACAGCCTGCAGACCATATGTCAATTGCTGTTGTATATTCTGTAGCTCCAAATATAAGTTCAGGTGCTCGATAGTAACGGGAGCAGATGTATGAGATGTTTGGTTCGCCTTTGACCTGTTACAGGGTGGCAAAACTAAAAAACTTAGGACTAGTAACATTGTATAGCACCAAACAATGTGCCAACTTTTCCAAATGAAAACAAAATCAACTCTCTCTTATTCATAATAGATGCTATACCAGAACTTTTGCGCTACCGAAATCGCAGAGCTTGACCTGATGCGTATGAGGATTAACCTACGAGAAGCACAAGATACAGAAATATTTAGACCACGTAAAGTTTTGAACAACATCTCAACATCAGACACGAACCAGAAGATTCTGTGGTTTTATGTCTCTGTGACAGACTCCTACTCCTCTATGAATATATGCCAAAGCTCTGCAAATCTGCATCCAACAACAGGAAGGCAGAGATTATTTCAAGAATACGATGGCAACAATGTTGAATAATAACCCATAGTGTGTGAACATATAAGAATACATGTTCTGCTGGGCTGAATGAAAATTACCTGATAAGTATAGAGTTTAACATATATCATGGGCATCCTCTGATTAGCCCGACTGTAGTGCTTTGAGACGCGATAGACAGTCTCAGGAACGTATTCAAGGACCAAATTGAGATACAGCTCATCTTTTTCTGTCGTTGAGAAAAAACAATGCTTGAGGGATACAACATTAGGGTGATCAAGAAGCCGCATTGTCTGCAGCTCACGGTTCTTGTATCTCTTGTCTTGCAAAACTTTCTTGATTGCAACAGTTTCCCCTGTCTCTAAACACTTGGCCTGCATATAAACAAGTAACAAGATCAGAAAAATAATCTACTAAGTGTCTATACACCAGCCACTTACTTAGTAAAATCAATTATTCAGGGTATGTAATTGAAACACCACCTGAAAAACGATTCCAAAAGAACCTTGTCCAACGATTCGCTCTGCCATATAACTTATGGTCTGAAAGGACAAAAAAAGAAAGAGCTATAAGAGACTTTATCACTAGTTACAATTCACAGTTGATTTTTCAGCCATTGTGCCACTTATGTATGCGGCTAATATTCCATTCAACTTCTTATTAACATATAAAATATAAAATATGGATAAGCCTTAAACACACAAATGTTAAACAAGCTAACCTGTTTAGGCTGACCATTTTTACCACCAATAGTTGTAACAATGATGTGACCTGTTTCAGTTCCATTCCCATCAACCACAGCTGCTTCCATTTCCTACAAACAACCAGTAAGAAAAAAACACATTAGTAACAAAATAAAAACTCTCAACCAAATAAGAGGCCAAGCTTATTTTTTGAATCTAAGTTCATCAACCTTATCATCTTTTATCTTCATCTCATTAATTCCTTCAGGTAGTTTGTCAGCGCATATAGAAGCATTGTTCTGTTTTGTAGCCATAGAAGAAGGTAATGTTCCCACAGAAGCCATCTTCAAGAACTTAATTCAATTCTTCAATCTGTTAAGGCCAAACCCACAAAAGCAAAAACAGTACATAAGTTAAATCCCATTAAACACAATCAAAATTGAAACAAATGATAAAGCAGAGAGACAGTGAAGAAGATCTAAAAAGTAAGAACTTCCAAAAGCCTAGCTTTAACTTCGATCCAGTTAACATAGATTTATGCAAAATTATTCTCTAACGAGATAAATACTTATCTGTAAAACTAAAAGGTTTGTTCCATATACTCTCTAAGCGTCGACGAGCTAAACAAACACAAAGAGGAAACCGCCGACTAAGTCGTGGCGCCGTCATACCTGAATAGTCTCCGCCGCAATTTCACCTGACCATATTGTGTAGGCAGCAAATAGAAACCCTAGAAAACTCTTCGTTGCCGAAAATAGCAAATCTCTCTTCGTGGTGTGTTTCTGAATTTTCTCTCTGTATTTGGTTTCTTTTTTTTTTCTGATGGCAGAGGAAAGCGGACCCCAATAGGTAGTTTCAAAGTTTTAGTTGATAGTTAGTTTTGACGTCCGCGCTCAAGGAAGAGTACCCGTACACGTGGCGTGTTTTGGTTGGAATAACTTAGACTCACGTCATTTGTGTTGACTGCTTTTAATAGATTTGAATTGTTTTCCTGCAGTGTAGTGTATGGTAAGCTTCTTTACTAGACGGTTAGATTTAGTGAGATGAATAACAGAAAGTGATCGGACGGTTATGCTTGAGAAGAGTAGGAAACGTTTAGCGAAGCGTGGCGTACACTGATTCTCGTTCCTCACTTTTTCGATATTAATTGTACAAATATTGTTTTGTCAGAGAAAAGAAAAGCTGAGCTACGAAATTGCCAAGTCAGCATAAAAGCGACAAGATTTAGTTTCCTAAACGATGTCGTGTCTTATTCGACCGTTGGTCATCTACGGGGGTGGGCCTTAAAGGGGTATGGGCTAAGAGGTTCTTTTATGCTTATTACTTTGGTTGTTGAATAACAATTGGGCTTTTAAAAATGATATAACTTACAGTGTATCATATCGTTGACTATTGGAAGTGTGTGTGACAAGAAGTTGATAGGAATGAGAATGAGCAATTAAATTATAAATAATTGGTTACGACAAAAGAGTGAATTTCGTACACGACATTTGACAAAACCATCTGATAAATTGGCGTTATTCATAGAATTGCGTACAAATCCGTGCATGTTAACGTATTAATATAAAAAATTTGACAAAAAAATTATTATTAAATGATGTGTATCATGCATGCCTATTACAATGTTATTTGATTATACGAAATTACGTTATATATAATATAAGAATGCTACATCAAATCACGGGTTATGATCACATACTGGTACAATTTTCAACTATTACGTCTTACGCGAGTTGTTGGGCTTACACAAATTTTACTGAATGCTAGAAATCAAAACATTGTTCATGTGACAATGTTACTTGCGATGCGAGTTATGACCAGTTGACCACTTCCCGTGACTTGCTATTTCCCCCCGTAAAATATATAAAAAAATTAACCAACAAAATATTACAAAATTATCTATTAGCATTACTTATCTTGTACTTTATAGATGTTGAAAAAAAAGGACAGGAATTACTTGCACAAAATTTATATAATCCCATTTTCAACTGCCAAAGCAAGAGATCAGTAATAAAATAGCAACGAGAATTTCGAATAAAATGAGTAATTTGAAGCTTTGGTGACCAATAGGCTTTTCAAGATCATGAAATCAAATAAAGAATGATTCAACAAACTTTGGTCAACGTCAAAACATGGGATGCATACACGTAGCAACGTGGTAATCTATAGCAGCCTATGTATCCTTTTACCTGGGACTCATGCACGTGTATCTTCATATCACGAGTTTCATTTCATACACTGAATCTTACTATATGCTATGATTAAAGTTAAACCATAAAATCCCAATATGTTGGTCTATTTCTCTCTAGTCTCTATAATTAAACAATAAACAGAAAACCGTATCGAGCATCCTATTTTCTTGCAACTAATGGATCTTTGAATATTTATGAGTTGAAGACAAAGGACTAATAGATTTTAGTTAGCATTTTAAAAGATTCACTGACACCCTAAATTATGGCGCTTAATTTAAGGAATTACAAATTAAAAAGATTATCTGATGACTGATGGTGAAGTACGTGAACATACCTGTAAATTGTATGGCAAGTTGGCAACTTTTCTTGACTCTTCCAAAAGCCTTCGCCATTTCTAGCGTTGCCTGACATATGGATTTTGGTTTTCATTAAACCGAAGAGCTTACCAAAACCGGTTAAGTATCTGTTTTTAAATGAATGTCATCAGTTGTTTCTAGCGACTAACAACTGCACACAAACCTCAATATCAGTAATACATAGCCATTTAATGAAACTTCGAATTAATGCTAGAGAACGCTAAGATCTTAGTGGCGGCCAAAACAAATTCTAAGCAACACGCATATTCAAGAAAAATCAAAGACAATCGTAAGTAAAGATGATGTTGTATGATGATATTCAAGAACAAATCAAAGCCAAATCGCAAGTAAAGTGTGATAATGTGGTCAATAGAACAAGCTGATCAAGCAAGTAATCCCCATCAGCTTTTTATTATTCATTTTTGCCAATTCAATAAGATATAGCAAATGAATAGAACATGCTTGAATAGAAAGAGAGTTCCAAAGCCTTTTGTCCTCATCCAACTGTTTAACTGTATCATAGATTCAAGACTCATATGCGTAACAGTATTTTTCCCTACTTATAAATATGAGCCCCCCTTTTCCATTTTCTCTTCATTCCATATATCTAAACATATTCTTCCTAGAAACAAACAAAATTTCGATATTAAAAATGTATCCACTAACCTTGAAATGTCTTGCCCTAATATTTCTCCTTTCAATCTCCTTATTCTTTTCGAGGTTCGGGACTTGTGACGCTAGGTCTATCGCTGAAAAGAAAAGTTCTGGAACATTCAATGTGCGGGACTATGGCGCAAAAGGTGATGGGAAGAGTGATGACACAAAGGTGAACAAGAATTTCTATGGTTTAGCAGCTAGATACCTGTTTTATTGATAATAATGGAATCATACCAACAAATATAAATAAATATTATAATGATCAGTAAACCATTTATATTGCAGGCCTTTGAAGATGCTTGGAATGAAGCTTGTAAGGTGGCAGCATCGACATTATTAGTTCCATCTGGTTCTACGTTCCTGGTTGGACCTGTTTCCTTCCTGGGAAATGAGTGTAAAGAGAACATTGTGTTTCAGGTGAATTTCCATTAAAAGAAACAATGAAATGTTACTCAAGCATTTATAGTTATATAATCACGACTGTTGTATTTCGATACTGTATAGTTAGATGGAAAGATCATAGCTCCAGCGGGTTCAAGTGCGTGGGGATCAGGTCTTTTGCAATGGATAGAATTCAAATCACTTAAAGGAATCACTATAAAAGGAAAAGGGATAATTGATGGACGAGGATCAGTATGGTGGAACAACTCCCCAGACATGGTAACTAACTTCAATTTTTTTTAGCTAAACAAAATTGGAAAATCTAGCTTGCAAATAACCTCTGCTTCTGTTTTTTTCAACTCTGAATGATGAAGGAACAACTAGGTACGAAAATGCCAGGGACCAAACCAACAGTAAGTTTTACCTGATTATATCTCATGGATGGAGCCAAATTAAAATAAAGACTCGAAGCATAATGTATATGAATTTACCTTGCTTTGTAAATAGGCTTTGAGGTTCTACGGGAGTAACGGTGTAACAGTCAGTGGAATAACCATACAGAACAGCCCTCAAACCCACCTCAAGTTTGATAACTGCATAAGCATTCAAGTGTTTGATTTCACAACTTCATCCCCTGGAGATTCTCCAAACACAGATGGAATCCACCTGCAAAACTCTCAAGATGCCGTTATTTACCGCAGCACGCTGGCTTGTGGTAACCACAGACTTCAAATATGTTGAATTTAAAATACAAGTCAACTCATTCATAATAAGACACTACAAGTCAAATCATTATAAATTTCCTGAAGTTATAATGAAACTTACCAGGATGAAGAAATAATAATTTCCTTCATTTTACAGGAGATGACTGTATATCAATTCAAACTGGATGCTCGAATATCTACATACACGATGTAGACTGCGGGCCTGGCCATGGAATTAGCATTGGAGGACTGGGAAAGGACAACACAAAGGCGTGTGTTTCAAACATCACAGTCCGTGATGTCACCATGCATGAAACTATGAATGGTGTTCGAATAAAATCTTGGCAGGTAAATTCTCTTGCACAATCTTTTGCATAACAGAAAAGAGGCATAGACAACTGAAAAAAGTATGTGATGACAATTCAAAGATGCTGACAACTTTCTGTTAATGTTCAATGGCAGGGAGGGTCAGGGTCTGTAAATCACGTTATGTTTTCAAATATTCAAGTCAGCGAAGTAGCCAATCCGATAGTAATTGATCAATATTACTGCGATGGTGGAGGATGCCACAATGAAACTTCAGCAGTCGCTGTATCAAACATAAACTACATAAACATAAAAGGTACCTACACAAAGGAACCTGTACGCTTTGCCTGCAGTGATAGCTTGCCCTGCACAGGGATCTCACTGTCCACCATAGAGCTTAAGCCGGCCACAGATCAAGCAAATGTACCTTTCTGCTGGGAAGCACATGGTGAACTGAAAACTAAGACTCTTCCGCCAATTCAATGTTTGAAAACAGGAAAGTTAACAAGAGCTACAACTCAGGCTAACAATGATGCTTGCTGATATTAGAGCAAGAAATAGTGTAAAATGTTAAGATAGAATAATACGAATAAAGAAGGATTGATTCCCTTGGTATGTCTTATACTAGTTAGAATAAATAAACTGCAAACCAAATGTAACATGTAGCATGTTAATGTATTGCATTCTGTTATAGACTACTAAGAGTTATTGAATTGGTCATAAGTCAAAACAAGAGGTCCCAAACCATAGCCTAAGTAAATGATTTCATCTGTGAGGCAACAATCAAACAATTATGACTTTTGGACCAGTTATGACAGAACAAATCACAAGCAATATCATACTCCATTAAACAAGTTATATCATCTAAGAGATGCAAAGAAAATATACAAAATGAGAGCTAAACAATATATCAAAAGTATATTACCAAAAATTCCAACACAAGTAAACAACCAACGCATTTAACTTCGGAACAAAGAGTAAACCACGACATGGTTGAATTTAGCCGGCAAGGACACTCTAAACACAGTTCCAAAGCTCAAGCTAAGGCCAACATTAGATAATAGCACAAAACAGAGAATCGGAATAAATATATTAACTCAGACAAAAAAAGATTCTAAAATATTTTATCTGTGTCTCAACAATACATCCTGTTTGGGAGACTTGCATCACACAATGTGATGTGCTCCTCTGGATTTAGAAAGGCAAATTCGTTTCTTTTCATTGTCTTCCTATACCATAGTTAAATCCTGCAGCGGAAAATAGGAAGAAAAATTTCAGGAGAAAAAGCCAAGAGAACAAAGAATAAAACCTCAAACTCCGAAATAACAGTTATACCCAAATCTTACACGAAGATGAAAGGAGATTAGAGTGAGAATGTCTCATCAACGTTTGCCAAAACCAACTCCTGCTTTCCTTTTTTGTCGTGCTTGTACTCTTTCAGGACTTGGCAATCCAGTTTTTTCTTCGTACTTCTTTTCTAGGGCCTGTGGTACAAAACTTGTCAGGAATATTGTAGAACTACAACAACAAACAATTTAAGACAATAGACTACTTATGCAAAGATGTTAACCAAAGCACTTCTAATGTACAAAGGGTGATTTAATCCACAAAATTTTAACTACTGGTTATTTTAGCTTTAAACTCTGTCCTGCTACAGTTTTACTCACCTCTAGCTCTTCACGAATGCTGTCAAGAACTTGATCTGTCATTCTGTCGAAAAAGAGAACTCCCTGAAATTCACAGATCGTTCCATCAGACCATAACGAAAGCTTGCAAGTGATACTCACATACAGCAACACAAAACACCTCCACGAAAAGAAGTAAAAGTGCATGCCCAGTAACAAATGTACTAACGAAGATACAGCCCATGCGTAAATGAGGACACTTTTCAATGTCGAAACATTAAAGTACATCATATTTCTCTTTCTTTTCTTCCAGTTGTAAATAAACACAACTGCAGACAGTAAAGATATTTAATGTTTTGTCATAGCTGTTCAATCAAGAAAAGATAACAAAATCAAAGTGAAGAAAGAACCTCCAGATGGTCGTATTCGTGCTGAAAGATTCTTGCAGGTAAACGTGATAGACTGATTGAAAATTTTGCACCACTAATATCCCTTGCATCAATCTTAACAGATTGTGGCCGGTGAAAGCAAAAAAAATCCAAGACAATGATAGGAAATGTGGTTAAGCAAAGATGTAAACACACGGATTTGGTGAAAATGTAATTCAGTCGAGAAAGTAGTAGACATATAACTACTTCAGCATAGATGCCCGGGAAGGATAGGCATCCTTCGTCAAACGGTACTAATTTATCGGAATATTTATTGATTTTTGGATTCACAAGTACAATTTCATCTCCTTCACCAGGCTCCCCGGCCGGATTAAACACCATGAGTTGAACATTGAAACCTACTTGTGGTGCTGAGAGCCCGATGCCATCAGTTCTGTCAAATAGCAGTAATCACAGTATCATTCATTCTGAGTCTGTCTGTGTCACTAAGTACATAACATACATTAACCAAAAAAATAATACACTTTTATTATAGCTGTAGAGAAGATATGAGATTGCTATATCCATTGAAAACTATATAACAATAACATCAAATGACAAACTAAATATCAGATTAAAATTGACATTAAAATAACTCGCGGAGGAAGATAGATATTAGGACTTACTTGTACATAACATCAAACATAGCATCTACCAAATTCTTCAAATTCTCATCGAAAACACCAATCCTCTTGTTCTTAGCCCGTAGTATAGGATCCGGATACTCAACAATCTTCAAGGGAGTCTCAAATTGGAGATCAGAAGCTAAGAAATTCATCAAATACCAAGTAAATTACACTCGAATCAAAATTTATAAACATACTCAAAAACTACTATAATCTCTAAATCCACAGTGTGTAAACAATAGATAAGAAAGTTACCCAAAGCTACTTCATCGTCTTTGCGTGATATGCGCTTTACTTCAGTTCAAACCGGAGATGTCAAAGGTCTAGTTCGGTTCACGGAAGAGGAGAACATGACGGTGGATTTCAGCCGAGCATAACCAGCGGAGAGATTAGTAGCTCGGCGAGAGATAACCGGTAAGAAAAAGCGACAGAGTTGTGGAGCTTGGAGGAAGCAGTTACAGACGGCCATGGAATAGCAATTTCAATTTCAGCTACTGGAGAGAGCGAAAAACAGAATTTGTGTGGAGTGTAAGCAAGAGATTGATGAGTAGATTATTTTGTAATACTGCTATATTATAGGTACCAAATTTGAAAAATACAGATTCCAAGGTAGCCATTTTTAACCAATGTAATTAAACTGGGGTAATAATTCAATATAAGAAGAAATATGATACCAGATTGATAAATATTCTATTATTAGTGGAGAAGAGAACGAGAACGAGAGAGAGAGAGGGAGACATTTTCTCTTCGAAACTCACGGCTTGCTCTACAACTACAGATCCTTCTTTGGAGCTTCTTCGAAAAGGTAAACTCTCATATGTCATTCATCGATTCAAAATTCTGTATCATCCTTTTCTTCAACATCTCTGGTATATTGATTCTCTCGGTTTTGATCTGCATCCTTGTTAGCTTATTAAGATATTGATCCATTGATTTTTCTGGTTTATAGCTTGTTCTTCTTTCGTTCATTGTCTATAAAGGTGTTAGTCGATTCCGATGTTGAATTTTATTGTTTTCTATTTGTTTTGTGTTTAATAATGTCATGGAAGCAAGTAAGATCCATTGATCGAGCTAATTTTTCCTCACAGTTTAGAATGAGCGGTGCTTCTAGAATTTTGTCACTTAGCTTTATTCAACGATTTGATTATCAATATTGTTTCAGTCTAGAGGAATGGTTTTGTTGAAATTTTGTGTTGACATTGTGTGGAATATAAACATACCAATTATCAATCTGATTGTGTTGCAGATAGATTTATTATTTCTATGTTTTTTAGTTGGTCGTGAGTTATATAGAACTTTTTATTGATTGTATTGTGGTTTGCTTTGGATCTTAGGGCTAGCTAAAGGAAAATGGGGCTTAATTTCACGAAATTGTTCAGTCGGCTTTTTGCCAAGAAAGAAATGCGGATTCTGATGGTAGGTCTTGATGCTGCTGGTAAGACCACTATCTTGTACAAGCTGAAGCTTGGAGAAATCGTCACCACCATCCCTACCATCGGTAAGTTTTAAGGATTCCTCGAATCAGAGTGTTTGTCTATGTTTCTTACCTGTATGTCTCTGTGGATTTTATGTAACACTCTCCTGCTCGCTCCAGTTTTTGCTTCTCATGTTTAATGTTGAAGAGGTTTTTGTTTCCAGGATTCAATGTGGAGACTGTTGAATACAAGAACATCAGCTTGTTTGGGATGTGGGGGGTCAGGACAAGGTACACACATTTTAAGTCTTGCCTACATCATAGTATAGTGTCCTCCGTTATACTTTATACTCTGCATCTGGTCTTTCAAGCTGGTCACTATGTCAATAGCTTTGGTGTGACTTGTACTGATCGTTCGTATAACCTGGTTATACAGATCATTCAAGCTCAATTTAATAATAAACTTCTACCTTCACGTAGTGGTTATCTCCATGTTTTTTTTAAGTGTCTGTCTTCTTTATTTTTTTCTGTTATTTGACTTTAAAGAATGCGACTTAACTTGAAATACAGATTCGTCCCCTGTGGAGGCACTACTTTCAGAACACTCAAGGTCTGATATTCGTGGTTGATAGCAACGACAGGGACCGAGTTGTGGAGGCCAGGGACGAATTTAATCGCATGTTGAATGAGGTTAGCTTTCTTTCTGCTTTTCTCTTATATCACAGTAAGACCGAAGCAGTTTTCCATAATTTGATTTAAACCATGTTTGCAGGATGAACTGCGTGATGCTGTCCTTCTTGTGTTTGCTAACAAACAAGATCTTCCCAACGCAATGAATGCTGCTGAAATAACTGACAAGCTTGGTCTTCACTCTCTTCGCCAACGCCATTGGTAAAGTTATCTTCTTTCTAGAATTCTGTCCGTGATGTGCTTAGATAGATTATTACAGATTGTATCTTATGTTTTTTCCTTTAACAGGTACATTCAAAGCACCTGTGCCACATCTGGGGAAGGTCTCTATGAAGGCCTTGATTGGCTCTCCAACAACATCGCTAGCAAGGTAACTTACTAAATACCCCATTTTGTAAAACTAAGTAAAAAAAATTGAAAGGAACACTCTTTTGAAAGTATCGCTGCCTCTCAAATAACACCCTTAAGGGTTTTAGATTGTATGCTCATCATTACTGGGTAGATCTTCGGTATTGAGGAATTAGAACTCACTCAGTTGAGCCAGCAAGCTGTTGCAAACCCTATGGCTGAAGCAGCCTAAGGTTTGTCTCTTGAGATGTACCATCTATGTTTATTATCTTACCTTGAAACCCACCAATCCACAGAAATGTTGGCCCCTATTCATTTTCATATGCAAACTCTGGCGATGATAGTATAATCATTTGTGTTGTTAACCTTGTTGCTAAAATATGATTACGAATATTGATCAAACCTTCGTTTTGATTGAGTAGGCATGAAGAAGCTGCTGGAACACTTTTTTGCACTTGGAAGAGACCATTAGTGAGTGTGGAGAAGAAAGAAGTATATGTTTGATTTTACAACGGTTTATATCATCCGTTGATGGTTGTGTCATTGTGTTTGTGTGTAGTTTCTAAACCCGACCTCAACTTTTTTTACCTGTTAAAACTGATAGTTTATACTTTAACGGTTTTGTGGAAATGCTCTAAATTTATAGAAATACTCTTCGTATATGCCTACCTTTTCCTCCTTATAGAATCTCAGTTTTTCGAACGCTAATAAAACCAAACCAAATATACTACGCATGAGGGTTCAACACAACAGTAAGTACATTCATTTTCCAACAGATTTGGGTAAAAATGTGAGACAATATGGTGATTTTTAAGAAACATTGACCTGGACCTTACATTTGGAAGATGCTCTAGGAAGCATTAGCAAATCCATGGTGAGGCGCAACTTTTCCTTGTCGTCTTTTGCAGAGGCACAAACTTTAACGAGCTCAAGACATGACAATTCCTCCAAGAAATGCTTCATTTGCTCCAGCTCTTTGATACTTGCTTCGTACTCTGTCAATTCTAGAACCTTCACAGGACATGACAATAAACGAGAACATCCCAAGAAGCATTCACAAACAGATCCAGGATTATCATGGCGCAAGAAACCCTGAAGCAATAGGAAGTATTATTAGAAAGTGTAAATTGCCTTTGTCCAACAATCTTTTGGTGTATTAGATCATACCTTGATGACGAGAGTGTGTAAATTTGGAGATTTGTTCAGCAGAGATGGTAGAGACGAGACAGATGAACAGAAGTCCACTTCAGATGTAATAGATAAATGAAAGAGGTTTTCAAACACAGGCATTGCTTCACGGAAGATCCCAAAAATCTGAAACAAAAATAAAATGAACTAGTCTGCTTAAACCATTTGCAATCTTCGGATCAAACTCTAAATAAACATTTTCATATTGTAACCAATTACCTCGACAGTTTCAGGACATGATAAGTTGAGGATCTCGACATTTCTTAAACCCTTAATCAGATTCGATGGATCACAATTATCAGGACCTCCTTCTTTCATTGTAAGCCCGAGCTTAGCTTCAACAAGAGAGTCAAGATTAACAACTGGATAGTGAAGCTGAACAAAATCAGAGTATTCCAAGTAGACAAGATTGGGATTATCAAAACTCATGCTCCCCAACTCAACACTAAAACCCCAACATTTAGTGGTAAGTCTCTTAAGGGTCGGACAAGACAGTATGTGAGAACATTTCCAAAGTTCCCACGCAATATAATCCATGAGCAATTCCTCAAGTAAAGGGCAAGCAGAAATAAGCTTTTCAAACGCTCCAAGATTATAGAACCGAACGTAATCGAGAGTAAGAGTCTTAAGAGCTGGAAGAGAAGCATCCTCAGGAAGCAAAGGAATTTCAAAACGATTCAGTTTCAATTTAACAAGTGTCTTGCAAGCAAAGACCTCGAAGATTAGTGAATCTTGAGCTTTTACGTCAAGATGAAGATCCAAGACACCACGGTTCAGCACATTACATATCCAACGGTTGGTATGAGCTGAACCAACACCGAGTCGACATTTTAGAGTAAAACTCCTTATTGCCGAATTGCCTGACACAGCCAACACTCGATCCATGAAATTTTGTCGGTGATCAACGAAAGGCAAGAATTGTTTTGGTTTTGTAAGAGCAAAATGGAGATTTGGTGTGAAGGCAAACATATCCCGCCATCTTTTTGAGAGAAGGGAAGCTGAAGCAGCTTCATCTATCGAGAGGAACGACAAAATGCGGATTATAATCCCATCTGGTAGATTACTGATCCTATCCATTCTTTTTGATAAATCCTTAAGAACCCTTTTTAATTTTACTACTTTGATTCTAGAGTGGATTTATCAAGCTACTGTGAAATCTACAAAACAGAGAAAGGTCGCATCATCAAATTATTACACTAGCAAAACAGATGAGAAAACTTCTCCACCAGAGGAAGAGTTCCACAGTTTCAGTTCGAGACGACGTGTGATCCAAAACTAGGACTCGGGCTTGGCCAGCTAGCTAGTCAAGAGGTCACAAATATTTAAATATATCCGTTCATATTCTCTCCCCCGAATGAGTCGTCTGTCTACTTTTTCAATGGTTTTGTTTGTTCCAGTTGTATCCGGTTATTAATTCGGTTATTTTCAGTTGGATTCGGTTTACTCTGATGGTCCACCACTTTTCTGCCGTCGAATATTTTTAAAATCTTTGTTAAACAAGACTCGAAAGTGTTTTTAGCCTCGAAGTGTCATTTTTAGTGTTTTAATCCAGATTTTGAAAGATTACTCAAGAAATAAAAGGAACTTTTGTTTTCATGTTTTAAGAATGAACACACAATTATATATGATGCATCCATCGAATATCTACAACAGATGCACTTACTAGATCAATCAAACGAGTTTTGCTATCTTTTTTTCTTCTTCTTCTGTACTGCAACACACCATTTATTGTCTCTCAAAACCTTGCGGGAATAGATGAACTCACCGCATGGTTTGAGATGCTTTTGGAATTTAGTCATCAGCTGGATCTTGTGGAGATTCTTCAGCAGTGCGTTTGATTATGATGACTGGGCATTCTGCATGCTTCACGCAAAATTCACTCACAGTTCCAACAAATACCCTGTCCATAGTAACAAGAGATGCAACACATGTTATTTTCTTTTAGACTAAAGTATTAACTCTATAGACTGTGATTTCAAGCTCAAGCTATAATCATAATGTAAGTGCGCGGTAAAAAGTCAAAGCATAGGCAGTGTTTGATGCATATGATAACACCTCCTATAGTAAATTGCAGCTCTAAAGCTCTGTTTGATTTCCATGAGGTGTCATTATATGCATCAAACAGGTTGAAGGAAATCTAATAAGATGATTCATTCTTTATCTGTGTTTTTCCTAAATCAAATAAGGCATTTGAAACTACATAGTGAAAAACATCAGTGGGGACTTTTTAATCCTTTGATTGGCATGCCAAATCGAACCATAGTTCTGGGTGGTAAAGCCATGCCAATGACTAATTGATACGTGTATGTAACTATAACAATAATAAGTCTACTTGAGGGGATTATACATACTTTTGGAATGGGCCGAGACCACGACTTCCCACAACCAGAAAATCTGGCCTGACCCGCCTCACTTCATGGCATATCACTTTCGTGGGATCGCCTTTCCTGATCCAGGCCTCGCACCCAACCTACAAGTTCAACAACTTACATGTATTAATAGACATCAAAAGTTACTGAAGGTTCAATGAGAATGTGATACAAGTGAAGAACATAAAGACAGATATGGATTAATCTATGAGTTAAAAGAGTCTTTTACCCCAATCTCATGACACTTTCTAACGAAAAACTCAAGAAGGTGAAGTCCTTTAGCCTTGTTACGCTCCCTCAATTGTCGGAAATCATCAGGGGAAGCATATATGCTGTCCATATCATCAAAACCTGATTCCCCAATTCATGATCAAAACTAGTAAGATCACATTTATATATGCTATCTAACAGGGAACTTGGTATATCG
This sequence comes from Cardamine occulta, assembly GCA_028015245.1. Lineage (NCBI taxonomy): Eukaryota > Viridiplantae > Streptophyta > Magnoliopsida > Brassicales > Brassicaceae > Cardamine > Cardamine occulta. The sequence goes on along the minus strand of CM051382.1, from coordinate 19,461,519 downwards.
CATTATTCTCAATCAAGGGAGAAAACAGTACATAAAACTAACATAAATGAAGCCTCTTCTATAACATTTCCTTAGCAATCAGAAACACTCTTAACTACTCACAGAACTCACTAAATTTTATTAGTGATTTCTACTTTCTTGTTAGCGTTCGTGAAAGCCCTAGCAGTGAATATGGATTCTTCTAAGTGACCAATACATAATTCTTCTCAAACTTCACTTGAAAACTCTGTGACTATCACAAACAGCTAAAACACGAGCATCATCATTGAAACTACTCAAACCCTAAACATATCCGTCGAGCATCATCATTGAAACAAATGATCAACATTACGCACAGATACAGACTCAAATTCAAGTATCGAGAACGCGAAATAGACGATCGAAAGAGAAAGAGATAATAACCGTCTTCGTCCTGAACTTGTACGTGGAGCAAGAGAAGCTTGAAGCCAGAGGTATTAGACAGAACGATCTTCTTCAGAGTCCACTCGAATGCTTTTTTGCTACTTATCGAGGCGTGAGGATAGCCTTTGAGGGACGATTCATTCACCGCCACCATCACTCGAGTAGGCTCAATCTCCATTTCTTCACCGACTCTCTCAAGCTTTCTCTCTCACTCTATATCGTTTCCTGGATGAAGAAGGCGGGGAAGAGAGGATGATGAACTGAAAAACTAAAGCAGAGGCAAGGTTGGAAGGGGTATTGTGCGCCGACGGTGCACGTTAGAACACGATAGCATCATAATTTAGAGTTTCGGCTAAAATACGTCAACTCGGTTACCCCTTGTGCCAAAAAAGCCCACCTAGCATTTGTTAGTGGGCCTTATATCTAGCCTAACGATTGAATTTATCTTGTTTCTATTCTAGTTTGAAAAATAAAACTTTTTCTAATATATCCGAATTTATTAGTATGTTTTAGTGGTTATTGGTAGGCTAGCTTGGTTTTGTCATAGTTCGTTGATTTAAGTAATAAGCTCAGATAGTGTATAAAGGTTTCAAGTATTTAACAAATACTTATGATAAAACTCCATGGTTTTTTGTATTATTATTGCAGCAAAAAACTAATCCATTCAGCTTGGAGAAAATAGGGTTTCCTTCAGGAAAAGCCAATCCGAAAATCGTTAAAAGTTCGTGTTATTTCAAAACAGAGTTTTATGAATATATGTGTTATGAATTCATTCCAATTAGACTATTGAGTAATAACATAGCTACAATATTAATGGTAACTATTTGTTTTTTTCAATAACCAACCTTATAGAATATACTCATGAAAGCATTTGACCTCTGTAGCTTATAGAATATAGTTACAATATAAAATGGTAACTATATTTTTTTTTTAAATCATCAAACTAATAACATAATAATTTATATAGAATTTAAACACTCGTAAAATAATACAATGAAACTAAAATGTGACTGAAACTCTTTACAAATCAATCTACCAACTCTTTGATTTTTTCACATCTTTACGAATCAAAACTTTAACGGTAGGAGTCTCTTAAAAATGGGAACTTTTCTGACCAATCTCCGGCTTTCAGGATATTTTGATTGAATGAACAGTTTTTGCAGTTATATATCATAATCAATATGTATTTATGCGAATACGCTCACTACCGAAATCTATCATCTATCATAGAATATAATTAGAACACATGATTACATGAACTAAGAAAAATTCACATTATATATTTTCGAATATAACTAATTAAGATTCTACAAATTGATCAATCATTGAATTCCAGTAAAGGAGACTCTACCAAATCCAAGATGACCAAACTGATACAACTCTAACCACACTCTCTCAGCTTCAACTCTTGCACTTATTCTCGACTCATCATGATCTCCTATAAACGATGTCGTTTTCTCCCCTTCCTCCTTCGTTAAACTCCCATCTCTCTCCACCAGAAACCGGTGATCGTCATAATCTCCGCCGCCACAACATCCTCCGACAACGCCGCGGCATTTCTCGTTCCTCTCGGGGGTATCAAACCGGTGGTGATGATTGTTATGATGATGTTGAAACTCATCTTCACCGTTAATTTTCTCACAGCATTGTCTCCTCTGTAGTAGCATCCGCTTTTTCTTCTTATTATTCCGGCTGCCGCCTCCGAGACACCGCCGTCCGATCATCCAAGGGACCTTGACGAAAGTGAGAGTAAGAAGGTTTATGATCGCACATGGACAGCAACAAAGCGCTACACAGTCAGCAATCGCAGCCGCTGCCCAAGACCGGCATCTCTTGCCGGAGCATTTGACATCGTCGCCGTGAGTGTTGTGGTTGTAATGCCGTTGTCCTCGACGGTTCTCTTCGTCAACGGTGTCGTTTTGATAGTGGGTCCCGCCATGGTTTCTACGTGAAACTCGATGCGGGTTTTCCTCCATCAAAAACAAAAAAAATCCTGCTAATACAGAAAAATAAAATAAAAAGAGAGAGAGCTTAAGTCACTACACTGTAATATATACGAGAGACATCAATATGTATTAAATTTATGGATCAAAGTTTGAAAAAGGTTTTGCTTACAAGTTGATACGTATAGGAAATAGTAAAAAAAATTTAAAAACAGAGTGATGTAGGAAACAACAACTCGAGATTTTCCATGCACTTTCACTTAATGACCTAGACAGTTCAGGTTTAGATTCATTACTCTCTCACGCTCTCTTTTGCGCGTGTAAATCACGACATGTAACGACTTCATTTTCTGATTTAAATAGGTCTGTCCTTTTTTCAAATTTAAACCGAATATCTTATACGTACTATATGTAAGATTATATTAATTACCGTTTGACTAGATTAGAGATTGAGGAGCGCGTGGGGGGGAACGGATCCATTATTATATATTGGGATTTTTTTACCATCGGAAATATATAAAGTTTTGGAAAGATTTTAAAAAGAGTTTTTCTAGGGATAAGTAATGATGAAAATTTTGTATTGATTGTAGCATTTTTCCGTTTACGTTTTAATCTTCAATTAAGAAAAATATTTTTAAATGAACGGTTATCTTATGATAGCGAACAAAAGATAGAGATTGTTGTACCAACAAAAATTTATAGTGTAATTAATTAATAAGAAATGATTAAAAGGTTTATGTGGTAACGTGGATGTTAGTGGGAAGGATTCTCTTTCACGTGGATTGCCGGGTTTTCTTATGGCCCAATTACGTGGCCCGTAATAAAATACAATTTAGAAAGCAATATATTAATCGATAGCTCTATAATATAATAGTCCTATAAAGTCTATTAGGAATCTCCCCTGCAATAATTTTTAGTAAACGATAATATATATTTTAGATATGTATGAAGCAGGAACAATTTATTTATGGGCTATTGATCATGAAGATGTTGCTTTTGTCTTTTTTATTAAAATGAAAGAGGTTGCTTTTGACTCTTGCAAAGGTCGTAGAGTTATATATTTCTGCTTCATCTTTACGACAGTGAAGATTGTACTCAAATCTTTTTAAATGCTTTATAATTATATACCGTATTTTACAAATCATGACAACTTTTTTGTGTTTAGAGATAAAATATTCCGTATTTTTGCCATTTTATCGGTGTGGTACCTAGTACTGTTTTCCCTTTTCACTTATAAGGTAAAAGTGCAAAACGGTGGGTAAATTTTAAAAATGTAATTTGCATGTTCATACTCAATATTGATATATATACACACACATGCATGACCTTATATATTTTGTATATATAATTTGTCATTATTAGAAACTAAATTTCAATATATATGCAAATTTTCATTAAAAATACAGTTCAAAATTAGTTATGAAATGTATGTTTGCATCTCTAATGTGTTAGTCACAAGTGACACACATGCAACCCAAGCAAATATAATTAATTTTATATTAGGATTCTAAATAAATAAAGCTATTGGGAGTTATGAATCAAGGATGAACTATATATATAGCTAATTAAGATCCCATGATCGTAATTAATTGTGGGTGGGAGAGGGGATTTATAGAAATTAGACTGTTACTAAGAAACCCTAATCGAAAATGATGTCATGAGAGAAATGTAGAGATGGTTAATGGATTACCTTGGAGGATTCCTTAACTCGCTTTCTTTCTGGTAATATATATAATTATGTATGCAGATATATAAAGGATCAACAGAAATACATTTTCATTTTATGTGTTGTGTTGTGTGTTGTAATAATCTTAAGATAGTATCTATTGTTTGGTATATGATGGATATGATAAAGGAAAGACAGAAGGAGAAGGAGGAGAAGAAGGAGAAGGAAAGGATTAAGAAAGATTATTTGATCTAGGAAATGCTCCATTTATACGTTTATATACTTGTATTACCTACACTCACTCTCTCTCTTTCAGGAGTATTTAATTTCTTTTATTCGAGCAGCTGAGTAAAGTTCTATTTTAAAGAGTTAAACACGATTTTTTTTTTACGAGATATGACCAGTCACCAGTTTGACCACAAATAGAGCTATATGTACATATATATGTATTTACTAGTTTATAGTAAACGGAGTTTTCAAATGTATATTTTTGTATGAGTACAATTAGTTTTTTTTTTGTATCCGTACAATTAGGTTTTGTATCAACTTTCCGAGAATGCATCGTATGATCATCTATATGTTTTTTTAAGTTTAATAGAAGTAGAAAAACTAGTTTTTTATAAATTAGAAAAAAATAGTTTAATTGCATATACTCGATACTTTAAGCTAACTAATTATTACTAATAAACTATTTTATTGCAGATTATCTACTACACGAGAAAATTACTATCAAATTAAAAGCCGAGAAATGTGTGATATGTTCAAAGATTCAGTGATTCACGATAATAATAATTAAACATACTTAAATGCCTATGTAAGTGAATCATAGTAAATTACAACGAGTCAATGACAATGGTATCTATACATTGAAACAAAATTATGATTTCCTAAGAAAAATAGTGCTATTGAGTTTAGATTTTCGTATATATATACTACCCTCATTTCGAATCATAGAATACTATATGTATGATAATGTGGGAGGGTCGACCAAGTATTTTTCAATAATACGAACACGATCGATGATGTGATCCTGACTAAGATAAGAATATTCGTATTTGCGCATTGAGATTACATATACATAAAATATAAAAATAGTAGTTATATATATAGGTACGTAGTAGCTAGTAGTTTAAAGCATAAAAATAGTTTTTAGAAAGTTTTGGTCTAATGGATGATAATCTATTTATATACAACTCAATTCGATAAATTAACAACATGTAATATATATTAAAATCTTGGCCAGTTGATAAGTTTTATGATATCATCTAGTGTGCAATACATAAACACTGTGAATATGTAAGAAGGTTGAATTATTTATGAACCATATGATATAAGCCTTAATATGTTAACGTCTACATGATTTCTTGATCATTCATTGGCCTTTTGAAATATCAAAATTGTATTTATTCTGTAAGAATGAATTATCAAGTACTAGAGTTCAAACTCGTTCTTACAACAAAATATACTACTTTCATTAGTGGTCCGGTAACAATATTTTATGGTAGGTAAAAACTAATTATGTTTATCAAGTTCAATTATAAATAATTAAAGTTCGACCATCTTCGGATCCCACATTTATATTTTTGTAGTTGGTCCACTGTAAACAGTGTAGATACAAAAACTACATAGCTTTCTTTTCTTTTCTTTTTTCTTTTTTTTTTTAAATATAGTATATAGCTTCCCAAAGATAGAAATTTATTTTGTTCTCAAATTATCCGCCTATAATGAAAAGTATGTAATTGTCGTGTAGAATTTATGGTGTATTACTAAAACTATAGTTTTGTGATTAGATTTTTGGCCTCGAAGCCTTCGACAACATTGAGGATTGAAAATTGAACTAACATTACTTTCTTAACATGTAGTGCTATAGAGTATAGTTAGGGGTCGATACTTCCATCGCTTCGAAATTTTGTTTGAAACGTTTATTTTTTGAACATATCTAAACACATTCCATCAAATTCAAGGTAAACTAACGTAAAATATATTGCTAAATCGTTTTTATTCCTAATATATTTCTTAATTAGATATAACTGATATTTTCACATAACTGTAAACCGGTTGGAGGTGTGAATTTATAGGAAATATCGGAGCTTGGTGTTTTGATGAGTCCCGAAGACAGAGAGAATCAAATCATGGGAACTCGGCCCAATTTGTGTTGCTTTCCATGCATTTTCTAGTATTTTTTAAAACATTATAAAAATAACAAATACCCAAATTAGAAAAAATCTATTCATTTCATAAATTTTCGTGACTCTTCAACAATCTGAACAGTGAACGTCTCATTACTAAATTTATGAATAAAGGTCCAAAGGTATCTTAGAGTATGCACTTAATTAGGTTGCGTTCAATGATGGATGTAAGTACAATTGGTAACAGTGCCATGAAAATGATACATTAAGGTTTCTACATTTCAGTGATGCATCTGAGATCTGAGTTATGGCAGAGTACTTGATATGAGTTTTAAATATTCACAATTTCACCTTTTTTTCATCAGCAGCATAATTTTAAAAATTCTTCATTTATGTTAAATTTGTTTTTGTCAATTTAGTGATAAACATTTGTCATTGGTCTTTTTAAAATTACACTGATTTTTTTTTATTAATCAAGTTATTTCATCCTACATACTTATTTTACTTACTAAGCTTTTTGTGGTTTTGTGAAGTTACAACTTAACACCAAATTAATACCGTACGAATAGTTTTCAAAATTAACTTTGTCGCTAGGTACTGGCACAGCTGTATTTGTTTGATTTTGAAGCATTTCAATTAATTGAAAAATGATATAATTATGTTTTTCCGTGCCTTATGAACTTCAAAATAATACTCAGCGTCGTTCACGCCTTTTTCTCTCTGGTGTGGGCTTGGCTTTTGGTGACTCAAAACACTTTGCACGTGCATTCCACTCTCATATCGCCACATCCACAGTCGCTTCGCCGTTCGGCTACACACACACATCAGTCTTCTTCAGTAAATCATTCGTTCTGCTACTTATATAACTATCACCAATTATATAATGACACGTGTTTTATCCCTGATTCGAACAGATTGCTTGTTGGATGAACCGGTTGCGTGTTGGATGAACTCATTATTAAATCATCCAAATCTTCAATTATATTTGATAAAAGAAAATGATTGTCATTAATCATTTTGCACTGGCTATAACCAAATTTACGTATTGTTGAAATTGGTTTTATTTGCTTGTTTTTTACTTATTTGTTGGTTATCCAAGAATTGAAAAAAATACTTAAAATTTTCATATATTTTTAAAAAAATTTCAACCGAATACCACCAACTCTACCACTCTTTACAACAACCTCCCTCCACACAAAAAAAAACACATTTCGTACAATACTAATGATTTTAAAAAGAAGAAAAGAATAAGAGCAAACATCACATCAATAGATTAAAACTGCTCCTTTTAATTTTTTTTTTGTTTTGTCGTCTTTAGCTAACTCTCATGATAGCAACTTCGTAGAGTTCTTGACATAAGATCTAATAACTTTTTATCTGATAATTGTATATTAGGAAGAGAAGCTTCTGCTTCTTGTTCTTGTTCTGCGTTTGCGTCTGAATCGTTGCTGCTGCTGCTACCACAAATCTTCTCGATTTGAACACCAATATCTTTAGCAAGATTTTCAGCACCATCTCTAGAAAGAATTGTGTCATAACAAATGTATCTACCAAAAGCCGTTTTATTACCCAAACCTTCCCATAAACATACGTGAGCTTTAGCCAACCTATTCACATCCACTGTCGCTAATAATCCGTTGCTATACATCTCTTTTGCTCCTGCATTTTTGCAAACAATTCTAAATTTGTAAATTAAAAAAGTCAACAACTTATTACTAGCTGTCTTTTGTCGACTCTCTATTGAAATGGACCACCTGTGAACTACGTACACACATGCTAATACTATTTGTTTGCAGCTATTTATTTATATAATAACATTATTCTTGGACGGCTACTAAAGTTTTGGATTCATATTCATTATAATGTATTAAGATTCGTTTAAAGTTAGTTACCTTTGAGATAAGCCAATGTTGAAGTAGAGTTACGGTTGAAGAAGTCAGGACCAGTTATAAGAGCAGGACATATAGTTGCAAGCTTTAATCCTTTTGCTTCTGCGATTCTCCACGCAGCTTTCTCGGCTTTAAGCTTTCCAAGTGCATACCAAAGCTGTGTAGCATTAAAAAAGATGTTAATTATGGACTTTTATAATGTTTGACTCTAGAGCTAAGTAGCTAACATGATTTTTTTGTTTGTTTAGTTTACCTTATTATCGATGCAGAGTTGTTCATCGCTCCAACTTTCTTCGTTGATAACATAGTGATCAAGATTGTTAAAGGAATTGTATTGCCAAGCGCAGGCTAAGAGAGATGATGTGAAGACGCATTTTCTCACTGACCCTGTTCTTGTACAAGCTTCTATTACATTCTCGCTCACTTTTGCTTCTAATTCAGCCATTGATTTCTGCAAAACATGCATTAACAATGAAAATGGGTTATACTTCTTAAACCGTAAGATAAATTTAGTTAGAACGAGTGATTAAGACAGATTGAAGAAGATTTAAAAACTAAGGAACTCTTCGAGTACATTTAAACAAATTGGTAGGTCTTAGTTTAGCTTTTTTTGGTTATTGATCTCATGATGACAATGTGACATGAGTGTATGTTTTTGGTTTGTACACGTTACAATTAATAGAGACCCTATATAATGGGTACCGTCACCAATCACAAACCCTTTTTAAGATAGCTATCCTTGTCAGTGGGTCGTTCACAGTTGCTCTAAAATCTAGAAGTGTTACAAAATATCATAATTCATAATTAAGTACTATATGACTTTTACAGGTGGTTGTGGATGAATATTGTAAAAATGTCAACAACAAAAAGAGAAATCACAAAAATCTCAAATAAATCTTTCCAATCTATACAAAAGAGAAGCGTTGAAATTTCACAATGCAATAGCTATCAACTCTATTTATTTTTTGGTAGCAAAGAGCTATCAACTCTTTCAATGTCATTTGATTTTGACGTTGATAATTCTTTCCATAAAAAGAACCAAGCAAGGGGACAAATAGAAATGCAAAAATCTAAGTATTAGAAAGCAAAAGTACTAAAGGCATTGAATTTTGTGGTTGAAAATATGTACTTAAACCCAACAAACAATCAGAAAAACTAAGGTACTTACTTACTAACCAACCTCAACTCATAGCAACTTTACTAACGAAAAGCAAAGCCACTCAAAGTTGTTGTAGAAACAAAACCAAGGAAATTAAAATTCTCATATTCATATTAAGATGTGCTTTTAAACTAAAATGTTATGTAAAAATATGAATTTCTTTCATGTGTTTGTTTATGCAATTTCCCGTGAAAAGGAAATGTTTGGAAGAGTTTTAAATATGAATATGACTGGTCCTGGGAAATAAATGTGGTGTCTTCGTCGTACATAACTACGTATTGATAATCAAGAGTATAGATACGTATACGTATCTCCATTGTAATACTCGAAGATGGATGAAATAGAAACATACCGAATATCCAGAGATTCCAGCGGGATCGACAAATGCGGTGGTGTGGAAAACGCCAGCACAACCATCAAATGCTTTTATCAAACTCTCTGTTTCCGTTAATCTAGAAACTACTGACGTAATTCTATTGCTAAACGACGCCGTTTCTGCGTCAGCTTCCATTTCACTCACTTTCTCTTTGTCCTCTGCATTTTCAAAGTGGAGTAAAAGAAAAAAAAATCAAACTTCAACCGAATTTTCGATTTACCAAAAAAACTCAGATTAGTAACTTCAGAATATAAGCATTAATATGTTGAATTATTTACTAATTTTAGCATTTCTCCGTTACTAAAAATCGAGTCAGCAGGATTTAATCAAGAATTAGGAAAGAAAAAAAAAAACCATTATCAATCTTTAAACCAAAACGCATTTTTCTAATCTACCCAAAGGAAACTGAATCAACATATTTCAATAATTTAAAACATTACTAATCAAAATTACCTTGACAATCAACGACGATTCTTACTGAGTATCCATGAACAAGAAGCCGCTTAACAATGGCACGACCAAGATAAGAAACGCCGCCAGTTACACAAACCAATCTGTTTCCGGCGTCGGAATCCAGATCCATCGCATTTCTTGATTTACCACCACGATAGCCTCCAAATCCATCTTCATCTCTTCTCCTCTGCACAGCGGCGCACATAAACTCCTTCAGCTCCGCTGAGAACATCTCCGTCGCACGTAAAATCCTCATAGCGGCCGGAGTTAAAAACAAGAAATGAACGAGTTAAGATTTCTCTGCTTTCTTGTTTGTTTCGTTGGCTTCTCAAGATCAGAGATAGGTAGAGAGAGATACACAGAGGAATGAGAAATGAGGAAGACGATATATATAGAGAGAAAGAGAAGAGGAGGCCGTTACACATCATACAGTAGATGCAAAGAGAGTCTTTATCTTTTTGAGGAAAGACAAGTGTATAGACAAAGCAGCTTCATCGGCTCGGCTCGGCTTCAGGTTATTAACGGCTTCAGTATATAATAATCCCATCTACCGTCTTCGGTGTATAAATATTGTTTCTTCGGTATTAAATACTTTATTATATACTATAGAAAAACCACTACAGTATGCCAATTATAAATTGTCTAGTATGACGCCAAAAACAAAAAAACTTTTTTTTGTCTAGAATCAGATTTTTCGGTTTCCTATGTTTTGCTATATAATAAACAAATATCATTTAAGGTTTTTCATACATATTAAAACAATTAAATTTTCTATTTTACATCTTATAAATGAATCATATAAACTTTTCATTGATCAATATATACATATATATATAATAGGAGCAAAACTATAAATTCTATTAAAAATTGTATTGGAAATACAAAATAATATTTTATCTAAAACAAAAAATTTAAGATAAAATAACGCTTATTTTAAAACAAAAAGAATAAATCATATTTAATACATATCATATAAAATAGAATATAAAATATATTATTTATTTATTTTGTTATTAATGGTCAATAAACATTTTAAAATTATTTATTTATTACAATTAAATGTATTACATTGTCTTGGAAACAAATATTAAAAGTATACTGACAAGTTTGCCCATAGATTGATACCAACCTAGTACTGGAATAGAGTCATCAAATTAGTGGCCTCATCAATGCTTACCCGATCACCAAATAAGAAGATTCACACTACTATACTATGAGAATTGGTGATGTGCTTGTGAGTTTTGGAAAGAGTAAACCAACAACTATCACAATAATCTCTTCTCCCCAATCCATACATTACAACTCTGAATTAGTGCAAATTAATCTGGAGGCAAGATTAAAGCGATCCGATCATCACACCAACTGTTACAAGCATACTATTACAATTGTGTTTGCCAATAGAGGTAGCAGCTCTACATGATCTTTATCACGAAAAAGGTCTTTATCCCATTAAGTTCATTGTACTACTAGTAGGCAAAAAATAAAGCTTGGTTAAAACAATTGATTCAATTGTTGTTTCTCTAATTGAGTTACTTTGGAGTTTGTATAAAACGTTGTTTTTAGTTTAAATTCACATTTAACACACAAAAATCCAGTTTATTAAGTACTAAACCATATTTTTTAAGTCTTTCAAAATTATGTTTTTATTGGAGTATGTAGGAAACACGGTTCGATAATTGTTATAGAGGTTCGGAAAAAAATATGTAATTTTGTTTGCCAATTTTATTACACTAAAATATTAAAAAAACAGAGAAGGCTTATTCGGTCAAGCAAAATCAGATACTCTAAAATTAAAAAGGACTAATTATACACCGTTGAAATAAAACAACGTTTATAATTTAGTGGTCGTGGCTTTAAATTTAAATTGACCTACCGTGTGCCGTATAACATGACTGGTTATTCTGCGTCTATTTGGTTTCTGTCCAAATCCAGATCTGATGATCATTATGGTCAAATTAGTTGACAAGAACGACAGCTAAATTGGATTAAGAGAGAGTTAACTAACGCCAGAACGTAAAAAAAACAAAAAAAAAACTAACTATTTTTCATAGTTTTCGAAAAGATCACTGACACATTATTTTCCTGATGTTAATAATGCCAACACGAATAAACTTCCAAAAGATGTCACACTTTGTTTGAAACCATCTGACTCTTGATTTATAATTTTAAACGCAAGTGAATTATTAATGGTTCATTACATTGGTGTTACTTTTATGGGTTACTGTTAAAAAAGTTATATATATTTTCTGAAAAGGTCAAAATTTACACACAAAAAAAAACGTTTTGAAAAAATGTCAAAATTCTCATGTTTTAAACCGTATGACTCATTCTTTTTGTAACGCAAGTGACATAGCCGTGCAATACATTCTCACCAACTCTTATTATAATTTTATTTTTGATAAAGTACTCAGAATTTCTCAAATGGTCGTATATATATTTCTCACTTTGTGAGCTACAGCTACTTTTATTTTATTTTATGTTTTTAATAAGATTTAGCTATTTCTTTTAATCAAACAATTTAATCTATAACTCTTGCTTAGAAGCTCCCGTAAGGCCAAAAAGAAAAAGGCAAAATCTATCGCTCATGATATCATTAAATATAATATTCCACGATAAAATTCACCATTATTATAAGAAAATTACTTGCTATTGGATGACATGTTAAGTAAACCTAATACCACCATTAACAATATCCTTTGAGAAGCTCTAAAGATTATCCACAGCATGATTTCGTACGGGATGGAATTATACAATTAACATATTATTATGTTTTTTTTACTATACTAACCACTGTCTAAGCTATTGATAATCATCCATTAATAGTAATTGACTATCGTAAGTCGTAAGACTCGTAACCGTCACTTCGTCAGCTTCTCAAGCCCACTTTTGGTCAAAAAAATGAAGATGCAAAGAAGTGGTCAAATTTGTAATTCTGCTTTTGGGCCAACGTACTACTTATGATCTCACCACGAAGTTACAATTCAGATTTCAGAAAATTTAGATAATGGTCAAACATTGTCGCTTTTTGTTTATATTTGACGAACATTTTCACACTAGTTTTTACTCAATTATATATGATGTGTTACATAATTAATATTTTAAAGAAAATGTTGATTTATTGTACAAGGTATATATGATGAAATATTAACGAAATTATGGTTTTCTTCGATAACACTTTGGAATTATCATAATCATAATATATATATATATGATATTCATTTGTTTGACAAAAAAAAAAGAATGATATACATTCATTTATTTTTAAAAGTTTCTTAATTGTAAATTGTAAAACGAGAAGCTATTCTGTTTTTTTGTAGTAGAATGATTGAACGAGGCCAGAAAAAAAAAGAGAGTATATATCATGATGCTTAACATAAAATTACAATTACACAGTAATGTTGTTGTTAGTTTCCATAGGAACGAAAAACATAAATTATCAGATAAATTAGATGTGGCAATGGAGATCAGCTTGAGCGGCTCGGCTGAGAGGAAAAGCGCGAATATTAGGACAAACACTTGTTGAATGACAAGTAAGCACGCACGGGATTTCTATTTTGTTGCCTGATTTCAGAAATTGAGATTGTTTAGTTGATGCTGCGCCACGAAATTAACTGTGCTTACGTGGAAGCTTTGGTTTGGTATTATGCTATGAATCTTATGATAACAAAAATCAATACTTTAGAGCATGGGGATGTCTCATGTAAAACATTTTGTGTAGATTTTTAACACTTTTTGAAAAGCCTAACATTTTTATTATAATTATTTATTATTATTGTAGAATCGTTATTAGAAATTGTGATGGAGATAGTTTGAGTGGGTAGTTATAACTTTTACTCGTCGAGCCACCTGGTTGGTTCGTCCCGGCTGCGTTAAAAGTCCACGTTTTGAAGAAGACCATATTTCTATTTTTATTATGTTAATAATTCGTGTGGTCTGTGTCATTTCATTTCACGTCGTCAGTTACATGCCAAACATGTTTTTTTTTTTTTTTTTTTTTTTGTAGTAAAGTTGTATATTTCGTTTTCTAATTGATTGATGTTGTCTTAGAGGGACAGATTTTGTTTTCAACGCAAGGGACAAGTGTAGTAGTCGAACTCTTAAAAAATTTCCGACTAAAAAATAATTCAAGGCAAGAAAAAACTTTTTTTTTTTTTTTTCATTGGGTAGAAAAGGAATTTATTAATGGGCTTTTTTTTTAATCAAATATTAGTGGACTTCTTTTAAAGGGCTTAATATTTCTGAGCTTGCTCTCTAAACGATACCGTTTTGACTAGAAGCGAAACGCGTTTACGCTTGCTTCTCTTGTCGTCGGAGCTCGGAGGCGAAACAGGAAGAAGAAGAAGTAGAGAGAGTAGCAAAGACTGATAATGGAAAGCTTGGACACTAATTTTCCTGTGCGCCATAGAAAGGTTACACTTGAAAGTAAGGTAATTTGAAAATTTAACGAATTATTTTCATGGGATTTTGCTCGATTGATTTTGGTTGATTCTTAAGATAAGATGGTTTCATTTGTTAGTTCACAACAATCCAATGTGGTAAACATTTTTTATTGTTGTGAATATCAATAGATGGAGTAATTTTGATAGTGTTTGTTTAAATTTTGTTTGAAAGGGAAACAAGACAGAGATTGTAATCTGCAGCTATGAAGATCATATCCTTGTGAGTATCTCTGTGTAAGAGATTACTTCGTTTGATGTTTTAAGTCCCTCTGAACCTCTATATAATTTTGCTTCAGGTTATAGCAACACAGATTGGAGCCATGGGATCTATATTACACGCAAGGTCTCTGATGCAAAACATATATGTTATTGTTCATCATTCTACTGTTTTTTTCTAGAGGAGTGAGAACATCTGAGTTATGCTTAATGATGTTCTTTTCTATGCTACTTACTTCTTGATGAATGATATTGAGTGTTCTTGATTTGTTCAGTCTTCTCATTTTGCCAATATATTAAAACTGGTTTGTGCTCAACTGGTGTTCTTTACTGAACTATATTGCATGCAAGGTCTGTGATAATGTAGTTAGTTATTGTTCATGGTTCTTAGATATTCTTGAGGAATGAAATTGAGTCTCTCAACTAATGTCGGTGAAGAACATCTGAGTTATATATGTTTCAAATGGGTGTTCTTTTGTTGACAGGAAGGAAGAAGGGATGTCTGTTGAACCAACATTTAGTGTTTCAGTGATATTCGGAAAGCGAGATGAGGTAAAAATCTTTTCCTAGTACAGTACATTTATATAGTTAATACCTACAGAATCTTACTGAACATTTTGCCGACTATGTTTTTTTCAAGCCAATGCTGATAGCAACTGCTCGAAGACTCATTGAACACATAAGGTTCTCTCGCACCTTCAATTCTTGATTCTTGCTCCTCTATTTTGTTTTTCTGTTTTCTGATAAAAATGGAATACGAGAAAGTGATCTAACTGTTATAATGTTACAATCTCTATTGATTTCTTCAGTTCTGTTGTTCCCTCGAAGCCTTTGGTTCTCTCACTTGGTCTCAGAGATCATTCTTCGGTAAACATTTTCATGGCAGTATTTATATGATTCTGGCTAAGTATCCAAACAAAACCCATATGATTCTTAGAAATTCTGTGTTTTTTTTTTTGTAGGAAACGTTGAAGGAAATAGTAGCAACTGTGATCGAGAATCGCCTTTGGTAATCCATACGTTATCCATTGGAAAGACAACGAAACGATGTTTTTGTTTCTTTCTTGCTTGATATAGTTAGCAAGGAGGTGTGGAATTTTTGTTCTTTTTAGTTGGGTAGTTCGATGATATAGAAACATCGTTTTGAGATAGAAGTTTTGTTCATTTTAAGACTTTTTTTTTGTTTGACGATAGAAGTTATGTTGTTAAATTTAAAAACTTTGAACCACAATTACATTTTTTTCACACAGAAACATAACTAAACAGAAAATAACAGTGTTTTGTTTTGTTTTAACAAAAACTAAGAAACAAAAAGAAAATAATAATACAAACGCTATCATATAGGCTTATAGCACATCATAAATCACACACATAAGTGGCCGGCCATAAGGCAAAAATAAGAAAACATTGTCGTAGTTGTCACATAATATAAAAACTTGTCAAATAAATTACAGCCAATAAATATAAAACACACAAATATCTCTCTTTCTTCTTTGCCTTGAAAGGGAATTTTGTGTTTTTTTTTTTTTAACTCAAGATCCCCAATTTCATCCCTGAGCCTGTGATTTGTTGTCTCGATGACTTATGAGACTCAATCGTTTCTCTGTGTTAATGCGTTCAACTGATTCTCCAACTGCAGAGAATAAGAACAGATTTCCATTTATTAGTGTATGAAGCTACACTCATGATCTCATATTATATAATTCAATGTGGGAATCTTAATAGAAAATGTGAGAAAACACACAAACCTGTCCATTTCTCAGCTTCTGTTTCTTTAGTTCCTCTGTTAGGCTCGAAAAGCTTTAACATCAAAGATGGAAAGAACATAAATTGTTCAATGTTGATGTTAAGTAAGAATAAGACGCTTTTAATCTTGGTCACGTTCATTTGAAAGTGGAATCACCTTTGTGACATTTCATATATAGTTTTATGTTTACTACTCAGGGTCTTCGTGAAAGGAAGAGATGGATATATATATTTACCTTTGTTGTAGCAGCATGACTTGGGACTGAAGTTCTCTCTCTCGCAGTGTTGCAGGAGATATCTGCATAAGAATGATATCATATTCAGATTAGTTAAATATTTGAAGAATAGATATGAATATGATTTGATTTGATGACAAATTGAAAACAAGCTCCTTTTTTCTTCTTCTTTTACCTGCAATAGCTCATCGATGCTTGTCTCCGGTGATCCAGGTTGCTTGACTATGAAATGGGACAAAAACATACTCAGAACATCCATGTTGAATTGTTCAACACTAAAGAAATATAAGATCAATCTATAAATGAAGAGGATTATAGTACCAGAGTTTTGCTCCGCGTATTTCATTAGTTTCAAAATCTCTTCCTGCCAAAAGAAGAGTATTTATTTAACTAACGACTGTAAGAATAATTTCCTTATGGTTTTAAAATTTACCCGTTGCATAGAGTTTTGCTGCAAAATCAACTGAACTGATGGGAGGATTGAGGCGTTCGTTGCATTGAGGCAGCTCGGGCTGCTTGAACCACCACTAAATGGTGTGAATGTAGAGTTTGTAGATCCCTAATTGTACCAAAAACAGAAACACATCTTAAGTTTTCATAAACACAATTAACTATTCCACACATTACTTTTTTATGTTTCTATCATTTCACTGGAATGACCATATAGCTTCAACGAACATTAATAACCATATGAACTTTATAGACTATGGTACTTGTTATACCTTGGGACTCAGATCTGCTGAGGTGACCTTAAACCGTCCCTTGTGCTCCACATGTGGGGCTTCTGGTGCCTCGTCCACTGCACAAAAACGTATTCGAATTGAACACTCTACAAGAATTACACGTAGCCTAATTAGTAGATGGGAGGTTACCGGAATCTCTCTTTGTGCGATACAATGATCCACTGTAGCTCCGCTCTGTTTGATATCTACGCTGTTGAAACTCCCTGCAGAGGTAAGTCAAGCGGCTTTTAAATTCAAGTGCATAGAGCAAGAGCTTCAAAGTCAATGAAGCATGTTGAGATAGAAAAAAACACTAAAACTGAGTAGTGAGAATGCTAACCTGTCAGCATCAGATACGATTCTTTTTGGAGAGAAAGTACTCTCTGGTATAATTGAACCGCTCAAATATTTTTTCTGCTCGGAAATGACATGACGTGGTAAAGAAGTGTTTTGTGCTGCAGTGTCCTCTTCTTTAGTGGTATGGGCCAGAGATCCAATGGAAGCCTTTGTTAAAAGCTGTTGTTGTCCAGAATTCACTAGATTTGCATCTTTCCAATCAGGAGTAGTTGCATTATCCTCGTCCTCACCGATATCAAAGCAGCCTCTGCATCATAGTACAAACTGAACTAAGTCCAATCCTTCAATTAAAATTAAAAAAAAAACGCTGTAGCTTCGCAATACCAAACAGAAGGGATACTTATGAGGAGCACATTTATCAAACTTCTATACAAACTCAATGAAACCATCATATGTACCAGGTGCATAGAGCTTCAACTAGATATTATCCAGATCTATTAGGATTTAGATAATGGAGATTTAGAGAATGTGATGTACTTGAGTGCTTGTAGAGGTTTGATTGGAAACGAGGCGAAGGAACTCTCTAAATCATGAATATCATTCAGTTCGTCCTGAAAAGAGAAAGTAAACAAAGAAAGACCAGTTGAGTTGACATTGTGTTTCAGAAGATCACACTCAAAAACTTTATTTGGATCCCCAAAAGCAGGCAGATAAGAGTATCGAGAATCGTTTCAAATCATACATCCTGACTGGGAGCTGTTGCTGAGCTGCTCGCCCTTTCAGGGGAAAGAACAGATTCATCCTGTCTTTCACATTGCTTTCTATTGAAATCGGGTTCTTCAGCATGTGAACTATCATCATCCGAAATCTACAAAGGCCAACAAAATTAGTCTCATGCCCTGTATTATTAACAAAAGTAGAAAAATTATTAACTTACAAGGGCAGCTTGATTTTTTAGGTCCTCGAGATTGAAATTCCAAGCGCTTATTCCCCTTATATATTCTTGCTGCAGAGAAACAGGAAGTCTCAGTTAGATG
The DNA here is from genome assembly GCA_028015245.1 of Cardamine occulta. Taxonomy (NCBI): domain Eukaryota; kingdom Viridiplantae; phylum Streptophyta; class Magnoliopsida; order Brassicales; family Brassicaceae; genus Cardamine; species Cardamine occulta. The sequence goes on along the minus strand of CM051382.1, from coordinate 19,442,809 downwards.
TAAAAATAATTCAAACAGACAATCGAACTTAGATACCAGAAGATGTTTCTTGCATTTCTCAGGTTAAAAAATTAGCAGCTTAAAGACATAAGGCATAATATTGTCAATCAGAAGGGTGAAATCTTTGTTTCCTAATCCTTGCCTGTGATAAGTGCGCTTCATATTCAGATTTGTTTTGCATTAGAAGATCAGCTTCCTTTGACTGAAAGAAAGAATTCACATATCAATAAAATTTTCCAGCAATTTCCTTCCCAGCAACAGACATAATAAGTTTAGAGGATGGGCCAGAGACCTTTATTTGTCTATAGCGATCACCTAATGGAGGAAGACCAATTAGAATTGTTTTAACAAGGTAATCAGCTGGACGTGCATGTTTGAAGAAAGGGTGCTTTAAAAGCTTTTCTGAAGTTGGACGTTTCTTTGGGTCCTTCACCAGGCATGTACCCACCATTTCCTTGAAGGCCTGTTAAGGCAATGCAACCATTAAGGTGGAAAGCAAACATAACAAGCGAAAATCATACAAATAAACTGTGACCACTCACGCACTTTTGAGAATCTTTTGTCTCTCTCGTAATCAAGTCCAGGAGGTGCATTTTGTAAGGTCATCAGCAAAACCTGCCAGCGATTACCAGAGAAAGAAGATACACAAACTGAGTACCAGATAGCAGTGAAGTTCAATACAAATCAAATGACATAATCATAACTTCACCTTCATTGGCGGATACTTGGAAAATGGGGCATGACCATGTGCCAGTTCAAGTGCCGTTATTCCAAATGACCATACATCTGCTCTGTGACAGGAAAATGTATTAGACACTACACCCGCGTAATATAGTGGAAAAGTAAATTTTTAGCGTAAATGCAGAGTATAGAATTTGCAAGCATCAGCTTACTTAAAATCATATCCATGTAGTTGCTGCATAACTTCAGGAGCCATCCTGTGCAGAAACAAGCATTAATCAGAAGTTCTGCCTACGATGTATTTGCATATGCCCATAGAACATGCCATTACTAAAGATGAAAAAGTACCAGCATGGAGTCCCCACGAATGTATTTCTGGAACGTTGTCTATCTCCCGTATCAAACATGCAAGCTGATACTCCGAAGTCTGCTAACTTAACGGCACCATTAGAATCCAATAAAATGTTTCCAGCCTGCAAAGGAAGCCATGTGTAAAGATAAAAACGATAACACATCCCCACAGCTCAATAGAGGAGGGGAATAAAACATGGCTTTCATCCCGAGATAATTGAGGAAAGTACGATACACTAAAGGGAGATAATACAAGAATATACCTTCACATCCCTATGGATATGCCCATGAGCATGAAGATATACAAGAGCTTTCAAAGTCTCACGAAGTAAAGTGGCGATAACAGGTTCCTCAAATCCATCTTGATAAGAAGACTTTATTATATGAAGACAGGATCCTCCAGCCATGTAAGGCATCACAACCCAAAGCTGGTGTCCAGTGGTAAATGAGCAATGAGCTTGTAACACATTTGGATGGTTGATTAGACTCATTGTTTGCACCTCCCTCCGGATCCCATCCTACAAGCAATTCAGTTCCTATTCATTCGGATTAACAAAGACCAGAATTCCATGGTGTTCATAACTGCATCTAATTCTTTACATCTAGCTTACGTTCGTGAAAATTAACATAAAAACTAAAATAAAAGATAGGATAGAAAATTGCAACTACAATTTAACAGATTCATTAGGAGTTCTCTACTTTCGAAGGCAATTGAACTCCAATTAGACTCGCAAGTATCAAAGCATGAAACAGGACTGGGAATAAGCAAGTCGTTATTTCATAATTGAGAATAAAAACTGAAGAGTTCCTACCAGATCGTTGTTGCACTTTTCCAGATCAAGAACCTTGATAGCAACTACAGCATTGAGCGGTATGCACAAAGCTCTATGCACAGTCGCACTGACACCATCTCCAATTTCTTCATATAACTTGTAGTCTTTTGCATCAAGAGGAAATTTTTTCTCTGCAGCCGACTCCATAATTTTTCGTTGATCTTCTTAACGCATATGCTATACAACTTCGACCCCGTAAATTTAAAGAAATTTACAAGAGAGGTCTACTGACGAGAACATCAAATCTGTGTGTGGCTTCTTCCAATTCGCCAGCATTTTACTTTTCTTCAACGCCCGAGCAAATGCAGAAACATCATCAATGCCATATCACAAAAATACTTATCTGCGCAACAGAGCAATTCCAGTCAAAATGAAGAACAAGGTTTTCATATCAATCAAATTGACAACCCAGCGAAATCCCGAAATCCGAAAACCTATTAACTCAGAAACATTAAGCTTCCTTAAATCCTGAAAATGTACAATTTATCTCCAGCATAATGCTCATTTGCAAAATTCTCATGTTAAGGAAAGGAAATCAATATATAAACACTTGACCAAATACAATTCGAACGAACAACTCAGAAACCTATGGATACAAATCATACAGTCATGGTTTCTGAATTCTTTATCAATTGTAAACAACTTAAGGATTCGATCCACCTCATAATTACCAGACATATACAAATATAGATGCGCATTCATATTTCCTCTCAAAAGTTTTTTTATTTTTTTGCTAAACCAAACAATTGATCATTACCATATCTCTCAATCAGATTTCAGAGAAATGAAGAAAACAAAATTAACTGCGTAGCAAATGGGAAGAAGAAAGAAATCTGAAAATCTTTTGATAACATTTCCATAAACGAATTCGAAAGAAACAAACAAACAAAAAAAAAACAAATCTGGGAGAAGAAACAACGCTGACCTCAAGTCAAATCAAAGACGGCTTTACTTAAGCTGAATTTTCCTGCTGCTGCTTCTCCTATTACACACAAACAAAAGCGACGTAGACACCGCCGTCGATTGCGGCGGAGGCGGCGGCGGAGCTTGATAATCTGAGATCGATCCAGGTAAGGAGACAAAATTATTAGAATTCGAAGCACGAGATTAGAGGATAATCTCGCTTTCTCCTCTTTGTTATCAAGTTATCTCCTTCCTCCTCTTGCGTTAGCTTTTCTGTCGTCTGGTTTTCGCTTAGCAGAAAATCTCGAGGAGAGCTAAGAGAAACGGTTTAGCCGTGTCAATATCTATAAACCGAGTTTACTGGTTCAATTGTCTACCGATTTTGGTTCATATTGGCTTTACCAAATCACAAAATTAGTTGAATTGGACTCATTTCACATGAGCTGTAATTAAAAGCTGGGACACGATTTGTGTATGAACTATTCAAAAAAAAAATCGGCGAATTATTTATAATATATGATTAAATAATTTTGAAACTATGACCATTATTCTGATAACAAATGTGATAATATTATTTTCTTTTTTTTAAAATTTGAAGGCAATCACTACAAATTTTTGTGGAAGATAATTTGGTTCGATAGCTAATAAAAAGTTGATTTAATGTTTTTACATTATGTTAAGAGGTTTGATTATACAAAAAAAATGCAAAGTAAAAAATTGATATAAACAATTTAAACAAAACATCTTCAACATGATATAGATAAATCGTTCATACGTAGTTTAATATGTTAGAAAATACAATTGTTAATTTGCATGTAGTTACATATGCTTTAAGTTATTATTTACGTACACTAGACGACACAAAAATCACTATGAAGCTAACAATGAGAACGAATAACACCTATAAATTTGTGACCTTGCAAAGTTTACCTACCGGATACTAAACCGAAGTTCCGGTTCCGGTACTGTTTATCGTTCCATGATCCATCACTAGATAAGTAATTATCGTACCGGTATACTAAATAAAGAAAAAGGAGTCGAACTTATCGGGCTGGCGATGAGATGATTGCTTCACAAGGAGGAGGTGTTGCTGGGGTCGGTCCAAACCTCTTCTTGATTGGGTGGAAATTGCTTTCACCGGAATTATTTCATTTATAAACAAACAACTAAAATAACTTATTTAAATTCGTAAAAATTGCCAATTAGCAGAAAATATTAATAATTATTCTTTAGTCAACTAAGAGTAGTTTTGCATAAATTTTATTCCAAATCACAGTTGATACTTGATATTGACAAAATAAAACATTATCACAGTTGAAAAGAAAGAAAGTCGATAACAATTTCTGGTTGTCTTTCTCCGCATGTGCTTGGGAAAAAAATAATAAGGAAAACAATATCTGGAATATTGTTCAAATAATTATATACTTTTATTATTGTGTACATATATACTTATTTCATTATTGCTTTAACATATTTAAATGCGATCAAAAATATGGGGATAAATCTCAGGTATAAACAATCAAAGATATAACTAAATCTTCTTTTTTTTATCAATGATAAAACTAGGTATATTTATTGGACTTTTTAAGATCTATTATTTACACTGCTGATATATTTGTTACAAGTGTTTAAAAAACGTTATGAAGATTCAATAAACAATGTAATCTGTAATTCATAAGATTATAGACCATTCAATCTACCATAAGTTTTTTTTTTAAATCAAAACTTTCATATACTATAGGCCAAAATATCATATTTTGAAGAGTGAAATTTACATATATTTTTTTATCAAACAAAATTTGCATATCGATCTAATGAATATTATCATTTTGGATGGTCATTAAAAAAAAACGTTTCGTTTGAAATTTGTTTCATTAAACACTACCAGTCTACCACATGTTTTTTTAATAATATGGTTCATCTTTAATATGAATTATACGTTCATATTTAGAAGTACATTTAAAAAAAAATCCTATACAACAATTGGAAACGGCAGAAAATGGGGTAAAAAAAAGTAAAAGAAAAAAAGTTCTAAGACAAATGAGCACAGTTGTAGATCAATGTCCGACCTGGTCATAGGGTCAAACAATGGATTCGAGAAATTTGACTATGCTTTTAAAGCTTTTCTCGAACAAAATATTTCAATACATAAATAAAGAGATATGTGTGTCCTCGAGAACATGCCAATATAATGTTCAATAATGATAATGATATGGTTTTGAAGAGTGGATATTAACAAGTGGACTAATTAATGCTTGTTTTTTATGCCCAACTTGATCAAACAAGAATGCATAACATAATTGATAACAGTATGGAGGGTCCATCAAGAAAACACTCTTTCTGTTTCGAAACATTAGTTGTTTGCTGTTAAAGAACGACATTAGATGTTTTTTTAGCATTTTGTTTGTACGTAACTATAAGTTATTTTTTAAAAATTAATTGTAATTTTTTTTCTAAGTACAAAAATGATAGAGGATCAATTATACACTGAAAATAAAATATTCGTGACTGTATGAAACAGCAAACAAATTCTATAATATCCAACAATGTGAAACGGAACTGTATAAATATATTTGCAAAGTAGTTGTGATTTGGATTTACGTTCAACAGAACACAATTTGGTAAAAAAACTATTGCATCTTATTAAAAATAGTACTTTTGGATTCAAGCATGGCTATAAAAAAGAATGTAGCTAGCAATAACATAATATGAAGTTTTATCATAAAACGTTGAGCATCAAATGACGTAACAAAATTCAAATGCTTAGTCCTTCTAAATTTTAACAAATGACAACTAATAAAACTATAAAAGTCTAGCTCCTTTTTTTCACCACAACTTTTCTAACGATTTAAACAAAAATATGCAAATGCGAAACTGATTATTTTCGCTCGTGTAAACCATATTTTTGTGAACCGCACCACACTTATTCTTCTGGTAATAATATCTTTGTTCGGACGTTTTTCTTACAGAATTAAAGAATCCATATTTCCCGCGTATGTCGTCAGCTTTGACGCGGCATTTCCAAAAAAACTCGATAAATATTCCTTGGGTTTATAAAAGATGTTTTAGAAAAAAAATTTGTTTGACAAAAATAGATGTTTTGTATTTTGAATGCAAAAATTGTATAAAATTTTATAGTTTACTCTTATTAATTAAAGTTAAAATAAATAAAATAATAAACATTTAATTAAAAAGAGAGGGTATTTTAGGTTATAAAAAATATTATTTGCAAGACTTTTAAGGAGCGGATATTTTTATAAAAGACGACGACGATACAATAATCCTTAAAGAAAGATAGAAATATATCACGTTTCCTTGTCAAAGCCGCCTCTTCTTGATGCTCAAGTAAACCACCACATTCACATCTATACATACCCACACACATACGCAGCCACATTCACTTACATATTATATATATATATATACACTAATACACACAAAGCAAGTCCAAGTGAATGATCAGAGTCAAGAATACAGAGTTTATTACAGATAGAGAAGAGCATTTCACAATGCAAGATTTTTCTTCTACGGTGTCTTTTACCCCCAGCTTCAGTTTCTACGCCTCCGGTGACCTCGTCGAAGCCGCCGTTAGAGTTGTCTGTGAGTCTGAGAGTTATTATTCCGTTAAAGTTGACGGCAACGACGACGCAGAGTTCGAGTTCGAAACGTTGCCGTTAAGTGAAGAGAGCTTATTCCATTTCCCGACGACTATTTTCAAGCGCGCATCCGAAGATGGTGACGTAGCAGCCGATCGAGTCATGTCGAAGGATCTTTTCTACGGCGGATGGAATATAAACAGTGATCCATCTCCAACCTCTCCGTCGCAATCGCATTCATCTTCGGAATCTGAAGATTCGGAAAACTTTTCCCCAAGAAGATGCTTCTGGAGCCCAATCAGATCTCCGGCGAGAGGCGATAGCTCAAAGAGTAAATCACCGAGGCAGTGTCTTTTAAAGAATCTTATGAGGAGAAGTCACAGCGACGGAGCTGTTTCAACTTCGAACGCACCCAAACGGTGCAGTTTCAAGGATTTTCTGAGAAGAAGCCACAGCGACGGCGGCGACGGGTCTTCAATTTCGCCGGCAGTGAAAGGCAAAAATAAAACGGCGTCGTATAAGCCTGAAGTGGATAGAAGAAGAAAGTCTTACTTACCTTACAGACAAGATTTGATCGGCGTTTTCGCCGGGATGAGCAGATTCCGTCATTAACGAAAATTTAATAATCTCAACTGATAAATTTACAAAGAGGTCCTTGTTTGCTTATAGTTTTTTGGTTTTGGCCATGTAAATTTTTTTTTGTGTTCAACATAAATTCCGCATACATATATATACTTGTTTATTTTTTGCCATTTGAAATGTTTGTCCAATGTGTAAAGACTTTCGAGGCCACGACAAAGCGGGACCCACGTAAAGCCACGTCGGCAGCTTGTTTCCCATTTATATTTGCAAAATCTTTAGAAATGACTGTTGACTGTTGAGTAACATGGCTGCGAAAAAACATAAGGTGTCATGTCTAGATGCTCTTGCCTTAGCCTATATCATGATTCATAACCACTGGTTATATCTTTTGGCATGTATTGGATGCTTTGCTAGTGATTTTGTTAACCTATATATGTTAACTTAATTTTGGACATTTTAATGTGGAAAACTCTTTAGGTATCCCAATTACCTAATTTTGTAAATGTTTATTTTTCCAACTTCAAAATTGCCTGCATGTTGGTGGTTTGAACGTTATCTTTTTGTGTTATGTTGTAAGTTGAATGCTGATAATTATGTCATGTTCATGATTTTTTTTTTCTTTTTCTTACACTTTTCCAGGAAGATGTTAATGTTGAAACTTTTTGACTAGACCAAAACATTATTTTCAGTTAAAACCACATAAAAGCATTCTCTCTTCTGTGATCTATCAATCCACTTGTGAATTTAATTCTCACCATATATTCTGAGAAGGTGCCCTGAAAGCAAGGAATGAAGTTATAGAAATTTCCCTTTAGATGAATATCAAAGATTATAGCGCAGGTATACGTTGGCTCGTGTACATACAAGCAGTAGAATGATGTAGAGAAACTCTTCAGACACAATTATACTTTATAATTAAAACAATAAGTTATGTTATATCACCTCTTTCCATTACCAAAGGTAAACGCCCTACTCCTAAAATCTTGTAAAAAAGACAAGACTTTGCGCCTGCCTTCTTTTTCATATGTAGTTTTGTCTGACATATTGACATGTGCCATGAAAATGTCGACATAATTTCTTCATCTCCCACTCAATACAATTATAAGTAGCAAACCCCTTTGCACATTCTCCATTTCTCCTCTCTCACATCCCTAGAGGAAGGGTACAAGCTCATGACCTCGTTAAGTGTCCGATGTTTTTGTATAATCGATTGATCAACAAGACGGAAATAGGGGAGAACAGGAGAAATCGCATTTATTATAATAATAACAAGATGTAGAGAGAGTGTGTTATAGTTTCTTTTTTTTTTCCTCTTGTTTTGCTTTAGCTCACAAACTTTTTGCTCATCTTTAGCCATTACGATCTCTTCCTTTACTTATGCTCGATAAGTTGATAGCATAATTTCATGCCTGTAAACAATCTGTTTAAAGATGTTTTTGTTCTCATATGATCGTATCTAGCTAGGTCACTTTTTGTAAACAAGTTCCATGCTGTGTAAACAAGGTCCCTTTTTAGGTTGTAGTTTATCTAAATGACTCATCAGACTCAGAGACGACTTTCTCATCTGCTTCAAAAGCCACAAAACAGGGTAAAATAGATAAAAACACAGTGATGGTGTTTATTGAGATAAGGTTAGCAAGAAAACGAAATATATAAGTGGAGCCTTGTTTTGATGATAGGATCTTATCCTCTACTAAAAATCCACAACCCATCAATCCCTTCTTCATCTCCACCACTTGTTTTTTTTTTCGGGTTTTTGTGTCTATCCGAGAAAATTTCAACTTTAGATCAATAGTTTCCCTAGGTTTGGAACCAATTCTTGATAATAGCTAGCGGCTATAATAAACATTAGCGCGATAACTCAAACTCAGATATGTAGTAATTCCAAAAAGTTTACGTTGAAAACTTGAAATAACAACATTTGAGTCATGTGTTGTGGAATGTTTTGATTAATAAGATTAATGAAGGAGGCATAATAATGAACCCAAATTGCCAAGTTTAGTGTTGTTTTTAAAATCAACAAAAGGGAGTGTTTTTACGTGAATAATAATGATGTTATAGTGATTGTTTGGAAAATATGTTATAGTCGTGGTATACTACATTAAATTGGCGATTGGAAATTATTGATCTTGAATAATAGTGATATACCACGCGAACAATCACTATGACATCAAAATTGTTGGAAAGGATTATTTAAAAAGAAATAACAAAAAGGTATGAGGAAGATCCTCATCCACAACAATGAAAGAAAGACACTTTTCTATTCACCGTACCTTTCGCTTTCCTTATCCATGAGACCCTAAAAGCCCATATCCCTTCTTTTAAACAATTAAATACATATACACAATATTTACTATTACCTTCTTAAAACATTATATTATAAATATACCCTGTCTCTCTTGGTCTTCCCATTCGTTTATCCTCAACGGAGCTTGTTTTCGCAGCACCTGCTCCAGTCATCACCATCATTTGGGTATAGTTTATAAATTCAATACATTCATCTCTCTTTCTCTCTCACATGTATCACATATGTGTATTTGAGAGTGCTTTCAGTATTTGTTTCTTTACTAAATGAATAGATGTGATATGTTTGAGAGACGTTAATTTGTTAATTAATTGATCAATGACGTAAGAGATAGGTTAGTGTGAGAGTACGTACGTACGCGTAAAGTAAGTTCGCCAAACTTCCAAAAATCTTGGAACATACTTGTGTTTCCATGTCGTTATTTTTTATTTAATATATTAAATCATCCGTGCTTTCTTTTATATTTAACGTGATGTAACGAGAATATTAAATTAAGAAGGAGAAAAAACTTATAAGTGAAAAAGGAAGAACTAAAGCAAACCCATTATTAATGGCCATATATACTATTGTGTGAGCAATCTTTACTTTTAAACTTTAGAAAAATAGTTTAGATATAAGGCTTAATAACTTTTAAAACTATATAAATGGGATTAAATCCAAATTACACATTAAAACAAATAATCTAAAATTATATATGCAACTACGTATATTTCAAATGATTAAATTATTTTTTTTTTAAAAAAATCAGTACTAATTACTTATAAAATTTACTGAATTTCCAAATTTGAATATATATATATATATATATTTTTGGAATTAAATCTTTTATATTATTTTAGATAGATGATCTGTCAAAAAATAGTTTCAGAAATAAATATACGAAAGAAGAAAAAAAAATTGTTCTATTTTAAGCGTGTATCTGAATCACTATTTATTTTTCTCATTTTCATTTTTGTTGATTTCTTACTTTTTTTAGGTAAGGTAAAAGAAATATTTTTCCTGTTAAGATAATTATCTATAAATAATTTGTTTGAGTCGCTGATTGGCATACAGAACTGAGAAGGCATGGGGAACGAATCATATGAAGACGCCATTGAAGCTCTCCAGAAGCTTCTCATGTAAGTAAAGATGATGATTAATTAAAAAAAAAAAAGTAAAGATGATTAAAGATATTGAAAACCGATAGGAGACTTTGTAAAATGGGAGGCTTAAAACAGCCATAATAGTAGTTAAAAAATATATTTGGTTTTATAATCAAATGGATGGTCAGGATCAAAGAATGGAGTTATATATTATTGCATATTATGTATTCATAAAATGTTTCCTAACATTATGCGAGCAGTGAGAAGGATGAGTTGAAGACAGTAGCTGCGGCCAAGGTGAAGAAGATCACGGCGGAGCTTCAGACAGTCTCGTCGTTGGACAGCACATCTTTCGATCCCGTCGAACGAATTAAGCAAGGCTTTGTCACCTTCAAGAAGGAGAAATACGAGTAATTAACTAGTCTCTCTTTTTCTTATCAATATTTTCCTTTACATTTTCATTTTAGCAACACATATATGATTTGATATTTGAAAACTTAATTTCTCTGCAGTACGAATCCTGATTTGTACGGTGAACTCGCCAAAGGTCAAAGCCCAAAGGTAAAAATAAAACCAGAAGGAAAGAAAACACAAATCAATTGATAAAAATAATCTATAAATCATATAGTATTATGAATTGTGCAGTACATGGTGTTTGCTTGTTCGGACTCACGTGTGTGCCCATCACACGTCCTAAACTTCCATCCTGGCGATGCCTTCGTGGTTCGTAACATCGCTAATATGGTTCCTCCTTATGACAAGGTAAACTACTAATACGTTATACAAGATATTATACTAATTTGTAATTATTTTAGAACTTTCTGACGACTCAGAAAGGATTGTTTGACTTCGACTTATGAAACGCATGACATGGCTTTTCCGTTTTTTAAATAAATGAAGGTGAAATATGCAGGAGTTGGAGCTGCCATTGAATACGCTGTCCTGCACCTTAAGGTCTCTCTTTCACTCCCTCTATACTATTTTGTGAATTTCTAAAAATTGTTTGATGCATAGGATCCGTATGGATGATGGTATTATAAGAAAAACAAATGTAAATAGATGGAGTAGGGAATGCAACATGGTTGGGTATAGCGATAGTAATGGGCCTAACCGAGTATGAGGGTTTCGTATATGGGCCTTATTGGGCTGAGCTGTTTTAGTTTGTGTCTGTCTTTTAATTTGTGAATGTGATTTGTGTAATTACCTAACAATACATGTGTGTATAAATATATGTATAGATTGATGTTTATTGTACTTTATGAATGTAGGTGGAAAACATCGTGGTGATAGGTCACAGTGCATGTGGTGGCATCAAGGGGCTTATGTCTTTTCCTTTTGATGGAAATAACGCCACGTAATAAATATTTTATTTCTTAAATTTTATAAGTCAACAGATTTTATGGCTACAATTTTTTATGTTGAGTTAGCTACCATTTCGAAATTTTGATGTTTCTTTAATACGTTTTTTCAAAAGGGAAATATTAACAAAAGCACATATTATTTGGAGTTAATTATTTATGCCTATATGTTTAATTGCAGTGATTTCATAGAGGATTGGGTCAAAATCTGTTTGCCAGCAAAGTCAAAGATTTTGGCAGAAAGTGAAAGTTCAGCATTTGAAGACCAATGTGGTCGATGCGAAAGGGTATGCATATTCTCTATTTTGTTTTCTGTTTATTTATGCATTATAATATGAAAATCCTTAAATTAAATACTATAGAAAGTTACATTAATTATGACTCGTTTTATCATCTGTATCCTTATATATGTTAATTGATAGGGTAGAAAATATTCGCTTCATAACAGATGAGAGCGGAGTTAAGCCTTTTCGGCATACCATTTTTTACACACAATTTCAATATTTCGTACAGAACAAATACAATCTTTGGTTATATAAGTATGTATGAATATTGCAGGAGGCAGTGAATGTGTCCCTAGCAAACCTATTGACATATCCATTTGTGAGAGAAGGGGTTGTGAAAGGAACACTTGCTTTGAAGGGAGGCTACTATAATTTTGTTAACGGCTCCTTTGAGCTTTGGGGACTCCAATTTGGACTCTCTCCAGTTCATTCTATATGAACTAATACATCATCATCATCATCATCATCATCATCATCATCATTATTATCATCACCACCATGTTTACTCTTGATCTCTCATCTTAATTAGTTGCTATTTGTAATTCAGTAATTGTAATGGACCTTCACTTGCGATGAGCTTCTTTTTCTTCATTATCCGGCTTATAAAATAAATGAAGAGATTATATAAATGCTTATGTTTATTTTCATAGATAATATTGTTTGCTTTTTGTTTTTATTAATTCGGTCTTGATTTTTAACACGGTAGAATAATAAAATTGAAAATTTTAAATATACATTAACAAAAAGAGATAACAAAACTGCAAAATGATTTTTTTTTTTTACAATTTTTCATGGAAATTTGCGTTTTAATGTAAAAAAAAAGTGAAAAGTGAAAACTACCCCCCCCCCCCAACCCCACCACTTAGATTATAGATTTCATATGTAATATATGCATTAAATGTCTGTATAATTAAAATCAAGGCCGGGTGGGGGGGGGGGGAAAGCTTTCAAAGAACATAATAAAATCAAAGACAAAGAACATAAATTAAACTATTAAGAAGGGGGACAGCTTTGTCATAGATATTTATAGAATTAAGATCGCCAGGGCAATCAAGGTTGCTGTCTAATTTCTCTTTTACACACATACTAGTATATTAGTATCGTTTTAAGTAGCATTGATATATGAGGAAAAATAAACACCAAATTTAAATATTTTCTTAAATTATTTTAATAAGTAATCATATGTAGTAGTTTCTGTATCCACATATGGTTGTCGTCTTCTTTTCATTCTATATTAAAAAAAAAAAATTAAGGGCTATAAAAAAAAAATCAAAGTGAAATATTTTTAGGGATATCTCAAAGTAAAATAAAAGATATTATATATACAATTCTAACCTACCGTTCTCTTAGAGTCTTTTAGTTTTAGCTAATATGTTGAACAGCCATTTAACAGGTTTATATCAACATTTCACACAATATTAATCATATTTTGCTTAAAAAGAAACAAACATAACATAATTGATGCATAGAGTTTCTAAGCATATACATATAACTCAAGAAAGTTCACCTAATTAAAAGACTTTGCCAATCATACACTACCACATCAACAACTTTTAATCTAAGATTGTTGATGTATTAGTGTTTGATCAGCTTTGAAGATAAGAAGACATAAACCATTAATACTAAACAAAATAATCAAAAACAGTGTCCGTCTATAAAATCCATCATGTTGGTGAGTGTACTAAGCTCAAACTCATCCTCATGAACCCAAAGTGAACTCAAGTAGTTACTTCCTTGATGATTTTCTTGAGTTTCATCCCCAAGAATATTATTGTTATCGTTAATATTCGAGATTTTTGTTTCTTCCGATGTTTCGGTAGGATTTGTGAGATTGATCTGATAAACAATTTCACCATTACTCGGTATGGTTTTCTGATCTTTGATTCCGAGTTTCTTACTAAGATGCGTGTTCCAATAATTCTTCACTTGATTATCCGTTCGACCCGGCACTCTTTTAGCTATTAGCGACCACCTAATTAAATACGCAAATTAAAACAAATATACAATAATTCTAACCATGTGTACGTCAAAATAATTTATTATAATTTAGAGAATAAAAACATGTGTTACCAAGCAATTTTGAGAAGAAAATACCGAATATTTGTGACTGTTTAAAGTGATGAAAATGAATAGAAAATGTTTAATTAATTAAGTAAATAAAAAAACAAAATTTAATTAAGTAAATGTAATGAAGTTATACCTATTACCAAGCAACTTGTGGAGCCTAATGATAAGATCTTCTTCTTGCTCAGTGAAATTGCCTCTTTTCACATTTGGGCTGAGATAATTCATCCACCTCAATCTACAACTCTTCCCGCATCTCTTTAAACCTGATTTATGTACATAAGTTATTCTTATTTCCAACGTATATAAGTTATTTGCGAGGAACTTAATTCACAAAAAAACAAACAATTAGTAATAAGTTAACATCATCAATTATCACCCATATGAACAGTAAAGAAAAGACAGTCCCAATTTCAACAACTAAGGAGATAATCAGATAACTGACTTCGTAATCTAATAGCTTCTACCGGACTTAGTATTCTAAATAAATATTAAAAATCTATTAAATCATATTAAAAAGGTAAATCTAAAACATCATACTAAATATATAGAACCCTTAACTTTAAACCATCCATAAAAGAAAAATCATTATGATGTCAATTTTCACCCCCACACAAGGTCAAAGTGAAAGAGAGAGTTAGAGAGAAAGAGAAAAGAGACCAGTCTTTTTGGCTATACGATTCCAATGGCCTTTGCCATGAGCTTTGACATAATCCATGAGGATCTTGTCTTCTTCTACTGTCCACAAACCTTTCTTGTACTCATTGTTTCCTTCTTCTACACTGCTACTCACTTTCTTTCTCATCCTTTTTGTTTCTATGGAAGATAGACGACGAGAGAGATCATAAAAAGAAGAGAAATAAAGAGATTCTATGAGTAGTTATTTGATGGAGCTATTAAATAGTACTACAGGATCAGAACCTAGTGGCAATCTTTATTTAAAGAGTATAAATAATATCTATTAACTATATATAAATACAACTATTAATGATTACAGAATTATTAGATAATGAAATAACGTATAGATTGTGTCTAGCATGTGATGATACTTGTAAACAATAATGGAGTACTTCTAATTAGATGCAAGCTGGTAATTACTGATACAGATTAGTATATTGACTTAATCACTAAAAACATGAACCGCCTAATATGGTCTTGGGAGACACAAAAATCACGTGTATGTTTAAAAAGATTCGTCTTTGATCTTAGAGCTCTTTCGGCATCGAAGTTTCATGTGTCAGTCTAGTGTTTTATATATCTTCTTTAAGGTTAATTAATTGAAAGGAATCGTAAGTAAAATTAAATCTCTTATTTTTTTAGTTAAGATTAATAAGAGTTAAATTCTGTACACCACTATTGTTAAACTTATGACACCGAAAAGAATTAGAGATAATTGTTTATCAAATAAACTATTAGCTATAATGAATGATTTTGTTAATTAAGTAATGTATAGTAGTATAGAGTTTATTTATTTATTTTGAAGTTAGATATTTATTTATGAGATGCATAATTCATATGTCATCCTTTATCATAAAATGCATAATAAACTAATTTTCTATTTTGTAGAATGATACATTACTAATTTTACAATTAATTTTGGACCAACGTCCGGGAATCTTGGATTAGACTATTCATTATAATGATTTTTTTTGAAGTAGTATAATTTTAGTATAATAAGCAATTGGCATGAGAGTTAGGAATTAGGTTAGGAGAGCTATTTAATTTAGAAGATGGTTTGACTCTCTTGGGATTAGGATTTTTTCAAGAAAAAAAAAGAGTGTTACTGTAGGAAAGAACGAGAGAATAGAAGCTCCCTCTCTTATCGCTAAAATTATCTTGATATTTGTGCCTACATAAGTAAGTAATATTTTTATTTTTATTTTTGGTTTTCCATACGTATATTGTTCTGTTGTATTTGTTGGGTTAAATAGCATGTGTAGTATAAAAAAAAAAAAAAAGCATGTGCGATGCATATTTAAATTTCCCCCGTCTGCGTTGTAAGCAAATAAGTATATCTTAAATGTTTTGAAGAAATATTTAGAATCTGTTTAAATGATATTTTTCACATATTGTTTTGTTGATTGATTTATTTAAGAACTTATGGGTTTATAATAATTTTTTTCATTGACTATATATTAGTAATTGTCAAAAGTTTTGACATTATTCATGTGTACATAAGTAATTTAATCTACAATGAATATAAAAACAATAATAGTGATCATTCATGGACTTACGACAATGCAATGATATTTGAACATTTTTTTGGTTAACAAATTTTTTTTTGAGAAAACAATAAGTATTTCTTACAAAACAAAAGTAGAGGTAAGGATATAGCTGGCATATTTAAAATTAACGACATATTAAACTCTCAACGCTGGAAGTTGAGTCAATAAGAGGGGTAATAATTCTCTGCAACATTTCATTGTAATAACTATCTTCTGTTGTCATTTTTTCTCTCTCTATGTTCTCTTTAATTTTTTAAAATAAATACTACTAGTACATTATGGAGTAATAATCACGACGTATAAAGTATTATCGAAGAATTCGGTGGACATTCTATCGTTTAAATATGTTTGATTTTAATACCAGGTTTGGGTATTACATGGCCAAAGAATTATCATTCACAGTCGCAGGTCTTCACAAACCCTAAAAAAAAAACATTTACAAATCAGTTTTTGTTTATTGATATCTATGGTTAGCTCCTGTACTACACAAGATTTTGATAAATTTAAACATCCTTATGATTTTGGATGGACTTGCTTCTTATAGTAGAAAGGGAAATCTCCGTTAACCAAAGCTCTCAATAGAATCATTGAATCAACTTCCTAACTCAAGAAATCTCCACTAACCGAGATGCCTAATACAAATTGTAAGGACTAAAATAAAAATATAGAAAATATTTTGAATAGTGAAATCTAACTTCAAACATAAAGTTTTAAAGAGTTGAAAAACCTCAACTCTCAAGTGTTATTTTTTTTTGTAGCTTTATAAACTTATCACTCGCAAAACAATTAACATAGGCCATGCTGCTAAAAGCGGCCACATCACCACCACCAATTCCTTTTAGATTAAATGGGCTAAGCCCAACATTAGTTACAAAATTTAATAGCCCACAACTAAAACCGCGACCAAAACCCATAAATTTATTTGAATTGATAACAAACCTCGAAGGCTCAAATTCAGCGTATCTCACACATAAGACAGAAAATTAAAACAGGAAAGTGTTTACAAACTCAATTTTTTCTGAAGAATTATCAGAAAAAAGAATATTCGATGGGTAAAAAAACGTTAATCACAAAAACAAAAACCGAGATTCTGAGTAACTGAAACAAAACTTTCCGGAGTAACTAAAACAAAACTTTTCCTTTGTCGTCAACTTGTCGGAGTCTTGAAACCTCTTTTTGGTGCCTCAGTTTTTTGTGGTCCCTTGTAAAAATAGTGTTTTTATAAGAAATTTTAAGGAAATTATGATGATATACATTCTCTTTTTGTTTGCTTTCTTTACAAGTTTTTTTTTCAGTGGTCCATTGAATGGCTATCATAATTCGGTATTTTAATTATATTCGTTTTAAGTTTTTCAGTTGTCCGATGGAGAAATTCATAAGCCATCACTTAAAAATTAATAGTCAAAAGACTCAGAGAAGACTAGCCTCTCCTTTTTTATTTCCAGAAAATATAGTTAAAAATAAATAAATAAATTATGGCTATTGGAGATTTCATTGGCCACGACTCATAGAAAAGTGTTTGTTATTTTTTTCCATGATTCTGGTTACAAGGGCATGCTTGGTGCGTGCATCAACAACACTATGGAAAGTTCTATACAAGTTGTTAGACTACATTTTCATCACACAAAAAAAAAAGTTGTTGTAATATATTTTGTATTTACTTTGCTTTATTTTTTTAAGTAAAATTATTGGACATGCTCATAATATTTCTTGAGCTATCAATGTTCTTACCATTTTTTAATTTTAATTTTTAAATTTATAAAAGAAAAACTGTTAGATTTTAATAATTTATGATTTTTGGTCAAAAGAAAAAGAAGTCGAATGAAAATAGAGATCCGAAAAGCATAAAGAGGAAAAAAAAAAAGAAGAATAAAAAAAGACCACCCAGTGGGGGCGGGCGGCTCATACACAAAGGAAGGCGCGAATTTCAAGGACGCTTCTCGACGACCAAAACATTGCTAACGAGTTTTTCTTTCTTTCTTCGTCTTCTTCTTCGTGAGAAACAACAATACGGAGTGAAACTTTCTCATTTTTCGTTTTACATCTAATTTTGATTGTTTTTCCTTGGTTCAGTCTGAACCACGTTCTCTATTGATCCACTCGAATTCCCAGATTTTAATTACATCCACACTCGTTTCCTGCTTAGATCAGAGCTCTTCACGTGATTCCGTAAGATTTATTTATTTCATTACTTGAATTCCGTAATTTTGTGTAATGTTTTCATCCTCTCTGTTCATAAATTCCGGAATTCAGACACCCGTTGCGAGATTTGTGACATTTGTCTGTTTTTTTTTTTTTTTTTTTTTAAATTCTTGTTTGTTTCGGTGGAATTCTGAGTAACACATTTTTCTCAATTCGTATCGCTCTTCAAACATATATTTTTGATTTTGAACAACAGGGTTTCTCTGCATGTTGGTTTTATAACATATTCAGAGACAAGGATACCTAATACATTGCAAGTAGTTATCATATAATATATATACAGAGAGGATGTTTTTTGTTTGATGATGTTTTCTTATGACAACAATCTTCATGTCTTGTAGGAGCTAATAAAGTCGGAAATGGCGGCTAATGTTTCTGCTGGTAACATGCATGCTTTCTATCTTGCGGGGCAGGTTTACAAAGGCCAAGATTCATTGAGTTCTAGGTTTACTGTCAGGGCAAATCCATTCAAAGACCCTTCTTGGTATCACTTCTTTTTAACTTATTCCCAAAATTTTGTCACTTTTGTGTACCGATTGACATTGAGATTTTGTGATTTTGCTCCTTTCTTCAAAAACTCTTATCTTCTTTTACTTACTCAAACTTATCTAATCTTTGCATGCATAGGTCAAGTGGCGTATTTAAGTCTCTTAAGGCTGAGAGATGTGGTTGTTACTCTCGTGGTGTTTCCGCCACCAGTAAAAGCTCAAAGCTTTGTAAAAGTATCAGAGCAGTTTCGGTATCATCTTCAACTAAGTATTATGATTTCACTGTGATTGGCAGTGGAGTGGCCGGTCTACGTTATGCTTTAGAAGTTGCAAAGCAAGGGACAGTGGCAGTGATTACCAAAGATGAACCTCATGAGAGTAACACAAACTATGCTCAAGGTGGTGTTAGTGCAGTCTTATGCCCTTTGGATTCTGTGGAAAGTCATATGCAGGACACTATTGTCGCCGGTGCTCATCTTTGTGATGAAGAAACCGTTAGAGTAAGTTCTCCATTACTTGATATGTCTTGTTAATCAAGTTTCTGTATGATGTTTAGTTCTTTGAGAAATGGTCCAAACCTATCTCAATTTTCACTGTCTAAAATGTCCTTTTTCAGATTGTGTGTACAGAAGGGCCTGAAAGGATTCGTGAACTGATTGCAATGGGAGCATCATTTGATCATGATGAGGATGGAAATTTGCATTTGGCAAGAGAAGGTGGTCACTCGCATCGTAGGATCGTTCATGCAGCTGATATGACAGGAAGAGAGATTGAGAGAGCTTTACTTGAAGCCGTACTTAATGATCCCAACATATCTGTCTTCAAACACCATTTTGCAATTGATCTGCTCACTTCTCAGGTTCCAATTTACACTCTTTGAAGAAACCAAATTGCCTATATGATCAGTTTGGCTTATCAGATCAATCTTTTTATGTCTAAACCAGGATGGTTTGAACACAGTTTGTCATGGTGTTGACACTTTGAATATCAAAACAAATGAGGTACACACAGATAGTTGTTTCTGTCGGTTTGATTATTCGCCTTATAGCTTAGATTGTAATGTAAAAAAAAGCTAATGTTTCTTCAGGTAGTACGTTTTATATCGAAGGTGACATTGCTTGCTTCAGGTGGAGCTGGACATATCTATCCATCAACCACAAATCCTCTGGTAACATTTTCTTTAGACTCTCTTAGTTACAGAACTCTGTGGAAGTTTCATATTACCAACTGTATCAGAAGAAAAAATGAGCAGGAGCAACACAACAACTTTGTGTTTTGTGGAATTGCGAATATATTTCTTGAAAAGTGATATATTTTGATTATTATCATCTTGGTTTTTGTATAGGTGGCTACTGGGGATGGGATGGCTATGGCTCATCGAGCGCAAGCTGTGATCTCTAACATGGAGTAAGTAAACATCGAAAAAAACAAAACCACTAAAGAAATTTATTGACATTCAAACTTATGTTTGTGTTTTGTGTTTGCATTTCTCTTTCGTAAGATTTGTGCAGTTTCATCCTACTGCTTTAGCCGACGAAGGTCTTCCCATCAAACCACAAACCGCTAGAGAAAATGCGTTCCTCATCACCGAGGCTGTGAGAGGTGATGGTGGCATCCTCTATAATCTGGGAATGGAGCGGTTCATGCCTGTTTACGATGAACAAGCTGAGCTTGCTCCAAGAGATGTGGTAGCAAGAAGCATTGATGACCAGCTCAAGAAACGGAAGGAAAAGTATGTGTTACTTGACATAAGCCATAAGCCGAGAGAAAAGATTCTTGCTCATTTTCCGAACATAGCTTCCGAATGTCTTAAACACGGTCTGGATATCACCCGTCAGCCTATACCTGTTGTGCCTGCAGCTCATTACATGTGTGGAGGAGTTCGTGCTGGTTTACAAGGCGAAACCAATGTCCTTGGATTGTTTGTAGCAGGTGAAGTAGCATGTACCGGTCTTCACGGAGCAAACCGGCTTGCTAGTAACTCGCTTTTAGAAGCTCTGGTTTTCGCGAGACGAGCTGTTCAGCCTTCGACTGAGCTCATGAAATGCACAAGACTTGATCTAAGCGCATCAGAGAAATGGACAAGGCCTGTTGTTGCAACAGCTAGATCGCTAGGGGATGAAGTAATGTCAAAGATTCTAGTTCTGACTAATGAAGTGAGAAGAGAGCTTCAGGCAGTGATGTGGAAGTATGTTGGTATCGTCAGATCAACCACTCGGCTCAATACTGCCGAGAGGAAAATCGCAGAGCTAGAAGCGAAATGGGAAACATATTTGTTTGAACATGGATGGAAACAGACTGTGGTAGCTCTTGAAGCTTGTGAGATGAGAAACTTGTTCTGTTGCGCTAAGCTTGTTGTGAGCAGTGCATTAGCCAGACATGAAAGCCGCGGTCTTCATTACATGACAGACTTTCCTTTCGTGGAAGAAAGCAAGCGGATTCCGACAATTATCCTCCCGTCTTCTCCTACAACAGCTAGCTGGAGCTCAAGGCTGTTACAGAATATAAGCAGCAGCTCACTTATTGATTGCTAAAACTGCAAGAGTTTTGTTCTTATTTGAAGTCAATCCTTTCTGATTTTTGTATTTATTTGAAAAATTTTGGAACTCAAAAGAAATCTCCGGTTCTGAATGTCTGACACTGAAGTTATATATACAAAGGAAAATAAATTATATGTTTGAGATATCGATCACTGTTACAATTCATCTTTCAATCCCTTTGGTATTGTTTATTAATGACTTCCTGAGCAAAATGAAACAACCGTATAGTTAGTGTATGTGTATTTCCCACGCAAGGATCAGGCTTGAGAACAGTCTTGTGTTCACTGACTCCATATCCTCAGTTTCTTTCTTCTGAGTAAACCATTCCAGGAGCTTACGATTTCCATTACCAGGCCAAACATGTATTCCTGTCTTCTTTATAACTAGACTGGGATGCGATCTGAGAAGGCCACACAAAGGCAAATCCATTAAGAAACAGAGATTTCTTCTTCAATGCCGCTTCATAAAAGTCAAGTTACCAGTTCTATCCAGAAACCAGCTAGATCAATAGCCTTGCCTACTCTGCAGCCGCCATTCCCATTTTGCTACAATGAAATTCAATGGATATTCTCAGGAAATAGTTTACTGAGAATAAAAATATCTCAAATCATAATTTGAAGAAGTACTATGGTGCCATAATCTCACCAGCACTAACCCAATTGCGGAATCACAATTGCTTAGATGTCCTGTTTGAAGCCAAATCTACTGTGGTATATATCTAAGAAAATGAAACATCTGAGCAAAATTGCAACCAAATCTTGGAGCCAGACTAGGATTAGAAGGACGAAACAAAATTACCCGGTTCACGAGTTTGAGGAACGAGCATTCTTTTTCTTGTAACACTCCTTTAAGAACCTTTCAGCATCAACCTTCATTCCAGGTTTAGAAAAAGCAGCACTTATCCAGTAAATAGTTTGATTACACGGAATATATCCCTTTTCTTCAATCATCTCTTTTAGCAACCCTTTTGCCTCTGCCAAGTACATTACTTTTTTATTCCACTCAACTTCTGGATGAGTGCAAAGTTTGCACAAACCAGATATCATAGTACAATAAGTCGAAGTGTTGGGGATCACTCCTCTCTTACCCATCTCCTTCATTAGCTCTCTGGCCTGAAGCATCTTCCCAAATTTAGCAAATTCACTGATAAGCACATTATAAGTGCTGGTTTTCGGAACCAACCCATCCGCGATCATTTCACAATATATAGTCATGCTTTCTTTCTTATTCCCCATCTTAGCTTGACCACAAATTAAAGCATTGTACGTAAAATCGTCAGGGTGCATACCTCTACTCTTCATCTCACTCAGCCATTTTTCCACTTCTTTTATTAGCCCGGCATCAGAGAGACCTCTTATTATAGTATTATAGGTTGCAATATTCGGGGATATTCCTGCTTCCAACATAGCGGAATATGTCGAAAGAGCTTTTCCTACATGACTGCCCACGAAGTACCCGTGCATAAGGGCATTGAACATCACAGTATCAGGAACAAATCCTCTCACTTTCATATCCTCCATTACCATAGCTGCCTTTTTCGTCATACCTAGTTTGCACAGAGTTGCAATAAGAGTGTTGTAAACTTGCCTACTGAGTTTAACTCCATAACTCAGGAGTTTCTCATGTAATTTGAATATCGCATCAGCTCTTTTGTACTTTGAAAATGCGTCAAGCAAAATTCGGTATGTCGTTAAGTTAGGATGGATCTCCATAAACATCATTTGATTCAATATGTCAATTGCTCCCTCCATCTTACCCTTTTCACATAGCATTCCAACCACAATGTTGCAACTCATCAGACTCGGTTTTATTCCACAACTCTTCATCTTATCCCAAAGCTTAAGGATACCTTCAAAATCCCCTTGCTTTCGTTGTGAATTCATCATTATGTTGAATGTAGCGATATCTGGTTCTATACCCTTCTCTCTCATTCCTTTGTAAGCCCATTCTGCTCCGACTTTTCCAAACTTTAACAGCCCACTGATTAACACATTTTAAGAAACAACATCCCATGGCATCCCTTTCTCTTGCATTTCTTCAGCCCAAGCAAGAGCAGCTTCTTCGTCTCCTCCTTTAAAGAACACATCAATTAAAGATGTGTAGTTAATGTGATCCAGCGTCACTCCTCTAGATACCATGTCTTTGACTAATCCATTAACTTCCTTAATCTTACCAATTCTCTTCAAATGATTCACCAGAGCATCAAGTATATAGCTGTTCTCCTCCAACCCAATGAGCCTCATCTCCTTCCTCATTTCAATAGCCATTTCTTTTTCCCCTGCCTTAAACAAGCCATCAATTACTGTACCATAAGTAAAACCATTCGGCACAATGTTTTGGTCCTCCATTTTTCTCATAAGACTAACAGCTTCTTCGAGCATCCCTTTCTTCACATAGCCGTTTATCATACTAGAGTAGGTGACAACATTCGGAAGAACACTTTTCTCTAACATCTGTGTCATGATAAATTCTGCACTGCTTATATCCCCCGCTTTGCACAAGCCATCTACCAAAGCCGTATAGGTAACCGTATTTGGAACTTGGTTATCCTCCAAAATCATCTTAAATGTTTTCTCAGCCTCCCTACATTCTCCGGCCTTAAACAGACCATCCATCAAAACAGTATATACAACTAAATCTACAGGAATCCCACGCACAACCATTTGACTGTAAAGAGCCAAAGCCTGGCGGTAACTTTCTGCTTTAAATAATGAATCAACAAGAGTAGTATAAGTTACATGGTTCGGATACACACCCATCTCCTCCATTTCCTTCAGCAGCAAACCCCCTTCAAGCAATTTTCCGTCTTTGCACAATCGGTTAATAATCGAACTAAAAGTAACAACATCCGGATAAAACCCGCTCATAACCATATCCCTGTAGGCTTCTTCAATGGCATGGAGATTGTAATAAGAGCTTATGAGTATAGTATGAGTGATAAGGTTTAGTTCCTCGATTTCTTCAACTAAAGCCTTAGCTCTAGCAAAGTTTCCAACTTTACAAAACCCATCAATCAGAGTATTGTAGCTAACCGTATCAGGCATTATACCTTTCTTCACCATTTCAGAGAGAAACCGATAAGCCTCATCAGCTAAACCATGTTCGCATAAACCCCAAATCATAGTGTTGTAAGTAACAGTATCGACGCTGATTACTCTATCACTAAGTAAACTAATTGCGAATCTCAATTGACCCACTTTGCAAAAAGAATGAATCAACACATTGAGAGCAAACACATCGGGTAAAATTCCACAAGCTATCATCTTGCTGTAAATCAACGATACCTGGTCCGGTACCAAACCATTGACATTAAACTGGTGAATCAGACGATTCCAGAGACGCAAGTCTGGAACAACTTCAAAAGTGCACATTGCAGAGAGCGTCCTTGCTGCTCCGTAGAGTCTCCCGCAGCTTAAATAGAGCTGAAGAAGAGTGTGAAAGAGAGAGACGTAAACCCGAGTCTTGATGGGAGAAAAATCTGGGTTGAATCTTCGTTGTGAGATCAAGAGGCTAGTCTCGTTGCTTCCTGGGATTTGGGGTCGTTTGATTGATGAGAAAGAGCGGCAATTCGAGAGAAAGAATCTGTATTTACTCGTATAGTTATTCCAAATCCTTATCATTATCAGAAGCGGGATTGGAGTTCATCTAAATCTTCAAAGTTCTGAAGAGACTCCTGCTAGCTCTCATGGCGTCTGCTTGTGACGACGACGCATCGTTTCCCCTAAACATGACTACTAACTGAGAAAAGTGTTTTGAAGCCGGCGACGGAAAACTCGACGGCGCCGTTTAAGTTTCCTAATACGATGGCGTTTTCAAATACTCAATAATGACAGGGCCTATATAGGGGCCTATATAGGGCTTAGATCGATTTGCAATAATCTTTGTGTACAATAAATTAATAATACGATGCTATGTCACAGTGACTTATCCAAAACATATAACGTTAACAGACAACTAGGTACTGTCCCCCACTTATACACGGAATAATAAACTTTGATGTTGCAGTTGGATATTAGAACAAAAGAAAATATTTTTAAAAATGTTGCATTTAATTTTAATGGCATCTGAATTAATTTGTTTAGAAGTTTAAGGTTATTGTTCTCAATATATTTCTCAACTAATATCAGTAGGATTTAAATTAATTTGTGAATATATATATATATATATATATATATATATATAGATTTAATATGTGGATGAAAAAGTGTTTGACTGAAATATTGGGTGTCAACATTTTTTTTATTATGGTTTGCATCATCGAATATTTGGTAAAAAACTATTTTGTCAAAACTTGGAAAGGAATTAAAATTCGATTTGTCAGTTGTGTAAATAAGAACATAAAACGAGTAGCAGACGTGACAGAATGGCTTTTTCAATAAGGAAAATATCGAATTATAGATCGATTTGTTAAAAAATCAGGTGATTTTTTTTTGAAAATAAATGTAATTCTGCGATAATGTCTCTGGATATCTCTTAAATTTCCACGTGGCATAGTATAGCTGGTCCAGAGAAAAGGATGGTTTGGTGCAGCCAGTGCGTGAACATTTTTTTATCGGTAATAATAATGTGAAGAGCTTATACCATTTCTTGGGTTTTTGACAGGTGCGTGAACGTTGTTCCAATATAAATACTCTGTTACTCCAATTACCGATTTCACAACACAAAACAAAATTCGATACTAATCTCTTCATAACTATTTGAGAGCCGATCTACTGAGAAGATGGCGATGCAACGAGCCACCAGAGCTGCGATCAGAGCCTGTGTTACCTCCTCTTCTTCAGGCTACTTCGCTCGTCACTTTACTGTAAGAGAACCTTTCGTCTCTCCTTTTAGTTTCACGATCAAGTGATGATTTCTATCAAAATCGGAACTTTATTTTGCAGTTTTCTCCAATTTTTGTATAGTGATTTGCTTGATTTTTCTGGTGATGGGTTATGATTCAGATTGGTGGAGTTTTTTTTAGATCTTTCGCCGTATGATTTCACTATAATTGCAGAGATGCAGATTTGGTTCTCAAGAACCTATTTTGTTTGTGATATGATCAGTGACTGTGCATGACTGAAACGTGTACCCAAAATTAGGAAAGCTGAATTGTCCGATTCTGATTAGCTTCAAGACTATAAGGTGTCTCTTTCTAGAATTATTAAACGGCATGATGTTTAGCTAGGCTCTCTAATAATTTGGGCTTTTAAAACGGGCCTATAAACCTTTGGGCTTTGTATATTCAAAATCATTTAACACAATTCTTACTTTCAATGTAATGCAAAGACTCATTTTTGATGTTTTCAGAGTTTAAGTAGTACGTACCACGTAGATGCTTGGGGTTTTTAATCTTCTTTGAAACGGGTATATAAAAACTATGTATGTTAAATTTTAAATAGCTTCCTGAACTGGCTTATGAAACAGGCATCTTCTGGTGATAGCAAAAAGATTGTTGGAGTTTTCTACAAGGCCAACGAATACGCTACCAAGAATCCTAACTTTCTTGGCTGCGTTGAGAATGCCTTGGGAATCCGTAACTGGCTAGAATCACAAGGACATCAGTATATTGTCACTGACGACAAAGAAGGCCCAGACTGTGGTTAGTATTCATCCAATCCAAAAAGAAAATTTCAGCATTCTTGAAAATTATCAAATTCTTGATTTATACTATAATGCTTATGTATGGCTCCTTTTATAAATGGCAGAACTTGAGAAACATATCCCGGATCTTCACGTCTTAATATCAACCCCGTTCCATCCGGCATATGTGACTGCTGAAAGAATCAAGAAAGCCAAGAACCTGAAGCTTCTCCTCACGGCTGGTATTGGCTCTGATCATATTGACCTCCAGGCAGCTGCAGCTGCTGGCTTGACGGTGGCTGAAGTCACGGGAAGCAACGTGGTTTCAGTAGCTGAAGATGAGCTCATGAGAATCCTAATCCTCATGCGCAACTTCGTACCAGGGTATAACCAGGTCGTCAATGGCGAGTGGAACGTTGCTGGGATTGCGTATAGAGCTTATGATCTTGAAGGGAAGACGATAGGAACTGTTGGAGCTGGAAGAATTGGAAAGCTTTTGCTACAGAGGTTGAAACCATTCGGATGCAACTTATTGTACCATGACCGGCTTCAGATGGAACCAGGGTTGGAGAAAGAGATTGGAGCTAAATACGTTGAGAGTCTCAATGACTTGCTCCCTCAATGTGACGTTGTAGTCATCAACACTCCTCTCACAGAGAAGACAAAGTAGGACGCTAATATCACAAAGACTAAAGAAAGAACACTAACAAGAGTTTTGTTTTGTCTGAGATTTTTGACCAATTGAGTTGTTGTTTTATACAGAGGAATGTTCAACAAAGAGTTGATAGGGAAAATGAAGAAAGGCGTTTTGATAGTGAACAACGCAAGAGGAGCCATCATGGAGAAGCAAGCGGTGGTGGAGGCGGCGGAGAGCGGACACATTGGTGGGTACAGTGGAGACGTGTGGGACCCACAGCCAGCTCCGAAGGACCATCCATGGCGTTACATGCCTAACCAAGCCATGACCCCTCACATCTCCGGCACCACCATCGACGCCCAGGTAATCTTATTTTCCTTGAACATTGACAAAGTTTAAGTTTAGTACGGTCTTTCATCAAATTTTGAATTCAGGTTAGCTTTTTCTCAGCTATGAAAAATATGGTTCGAGTTTACTCTGTTCTCTGGGATGATTTTATTTAAATCAAGTTGATTCGGATTGAGTACTCGTAATTAGAAGAACTAAAACATTTTGTTTGTTAAAATATTCAGCTACGATATGCGGCGGGGACAAAAGACATGTTGGAGAGGTACTTCAAAGGAGAAGACTTCCCTGCACAGAATTACATCGTCAAGGATGGTGAACTTGCTCCTCAGTACCGGTAAGCTTTTGCTAAGATGACATTAGAAGCGACCTCAACGTTTCAAGAAAATGAACAATAAAGTATTTGGACTTAACAAGTCCAATGAGTTTCTCATCTTTTCTTTTAGTTTCTGCTATTTCATAAGCACAATAATAGGAGGGCACTTTCCCTGGTCCCCGAGAGTATGTGAACATAGTCCTTAAATGGTTTTAATCACGTATTATGTACTTGTTTTTCCAATTTTAGGAACTTGATGGTTCCAAATCTCATCTCATTATAAATTAAAACACACAATAATTACATTTGGTAATCTTCTGGTTTTCCCATATAAAAGAAAGAAAATCGTGTGCTTGGTAGTTTTACGGTGACCGGAGCTCTTGATCTTTTTTTTTTTTTGTCTTCCTCGAGAGGCATTGAGTTGCTTCTTTGAATAAGTTCTAGTGGGTTGCTAATAAAAAGAAGTTTGGCCTACCTTTGAATATTCTCTGTTCTCGTTCTTTTGTCTTTTCGTTTTTCACAACCGTACAAATACATGAGAGTGAATGAGCTTTGAGGAGAGCAATTCGATGAAGTTGCATGTGAAATGTAATGCATCCCTGTGTCACTGTTAAAACAATTTTGATAATTTTTTTAAACTTATAACCGAAACACACCGACACTGGTCTAACTAAAACATTACGACAACATTTGTATAATTCTTTTGGAAGGTGGGTCCATATTTGTATCAATAATTATTTTCTTGACAACTATATCAATCCATATTATGGGTATTAAAACTATAGTATAAATTTTGTTTTTCATTTTCTCTTGATGGGAGAAGAGGGTGGGATGCTAATCATTCAATCTGTAATTTGATCAAACAGTGGTTAGATTTATGGTGACAACTAACCTTTTTTCTTATACTTTTGTTCCTTTTTTTTCATATCAGCCCTTTTCCATCCGCATTGGTGATGTTTTGTGGGTGTCTTTAAATATAAAATTAATAAAATTTGAGGAATAGGAGGAAAGAGAGTGTTTTTGAGTAAAAAAATGAGGTGTTTTTAAATATAAAATTAATAAAAGTTGAGTAAAAAGAGGAGAGTGTTGTTATTATTGGAGAGAGGGTGTCTAGAGGAAGATACTTTTGAGAGTGTCTTTAAAAATGATGGAATGTTTTTAAATAGAAAATTAATAAAAGTTGAGTAAAAAAAGGAGAAAGAGTGTTTGTTTGAGTAAAATTGAGTAAAAAGAGAAAATTTAATATTTTTTAATTAGGAAAACACCCCCATTTATGTGCAATGGGGGTGCTCTAACTCATGTTTTTTAGATACATCAGAGCAAGTTCAAAAAGAACATTTTCTGAAAACATGTTTTTATTATGACTTGTGATTAACACAACCGGAAAGATGAAAGTTAATAATTTAAATGTATACAAGTTTACCATACTTGATACTACACATTATTATTATTATTCACAGTCAAAACTCAATCTTACAAAATTATTATACGGATCTGACCCGATTTGAATTTAATTCTTATGTAGTAAAGTACGATATGGATTTAAAGCTGTTAGACCTACCTACCATATTTCTGTGTATCCAAAAAATGTAGACATTTAAAGCCATTCTTATCAACATTTCCAAAAATATTTATAAAAAAATCTTTGAAAAAAACATTGACACAAAAAAGGAAGATCTCTGGAAGAAAAAGTAGAAAAAACATTTCTAAAAGATCATGCTACATTACAACGCTAGTTGATGAGGATGTTTTTGGCGTTGGAGGGTCATATCAAAAATCTAATCATACAACTTTATTCAAATAAACGTAATAATCGCTAAAAATGAAAATATAATAACAAAAAGTGATAAAGATCATTTTTATTTTGGAAATAATATATTTACTCAGAGGATGCTTTGGGAATTATGTAAACATTAATATCAACCGCGAGGCAATCAATCGCATATGGTAACTAGAAACCGACAAATAAAATCCTGTGCACATGGGTCCTACACAAGTCTCTATACGACGACGTTTAAATCCATACCATACGAATACGACGTCGTTTCGAACATCACCATATGAATACGACTCGTGAAAGTGCATCATCGCCGGTTATTATAATTTTCGTCTTCTACAAAATAAAAAAGACTCTTTCTCTCTCTGTCTCTTTTAATTTTCTCTTTCGCTTCTCTCTATTTTCTCTCGCATTTCAAAACTTCATTTCCTTATATAGATTTTTAAGGTCGGCGATTATTTGGAGTCTACAGATTTTCGCTATTCCGCCGTCAGCTTTCTCTACTCAGAAGCTGTGCGTTTTGCCACCGCTTTGATTCGCCGGTAAATTTCTGTAGCTTCTATTTCTCTAGGCACATTTGCTAATTTGAACTGGTATCGATATTTTAAATGCGTATTTTGATCTCTGTAGCTTTAGAATCACTCAACCGGTGAAAAAGTAGTTGAATCGGATTTGGAATCGGAAGGACTTGTTTGGAAATGAATTGAGATCTTCTGAGAGTTGTTGAGTGAGATCGTGGTTTTTGTTGTTATAGCTAAATTGCTTGAAATTAGAGTTTGGAATGTAGATCTATGCTTTCTTCAGTTTTTGCTGTTGAATTGGTCCACTTTGATCTTATTCAACAGTCTCTGGAGTTGACAAGTAGACTTTACTCAGGTTTTTGCTGTGTCGATGGATAGCATTTAATTACTCTTCTTGTTTTGAGATTCTTGTGTGTTTATCTCTAAATTTGAGGAAATATTTAGGTGTAGGATCCGAGTGAAGGCTCCAGTCTCATCTGATCTCAATGCTAAACTTTCTTGAATTCATCGAGATCTGTGTGCAATTTCTAAAGATATATTGCTATGTGATGAGTTAGAAATGGATTTGAGTGTCTCATTATAGGCTTAATGTGACAGTGTAACGAAATTTCAGTATCCTCTGGGCCGTTATGGTAGTAAATTCGAGAATCAGTTAGAGATGTATGTAGAATTGTTTATGATTTTGGTCTTCATTGTTTTTTATTTAGATTTATTTCTGCAGTGTAATATCCATGCTATTCTTTGTAACTGTCTGTATTTGTTTTGATGGTGATTTATTTCTGTGTTCATGCAGGTGACACTTTCACGCATGGCCAGTAATACTTTAAAAGATATGAATAGTCTTCCTGTAACCGAGAAGATAAGTGATTGTAAAGCAAGCTTAACCAAGCCTTGTGTTGGCAAAATGAATGGGAAATCTGATGATAGACCATTACCGAACTCTACCTCCTTGGATCCCAGTGATCCTAGCGTTGTACTAACTGAGAAACCCGAGCCAGAGAAAGCTATCTTGGAAGTTGAATATATTGAATCTGAGAACTTGGATAATGTTGACGATGCTGATGAAGTTCTGAAGGTATTTTTCCTGATTGTGCTTCTGTGTTGTTGTTACATCAATTCCCATTAGTATCAGTACGCCCATAACTATGATGAAATTGTTATATCTGTCTATTTGGATATTGGAAATAGGATTGTTTACGCCAAGACGAATCTGTTTGGTCTTATTTTTTCAGTCAGTTTTAGCTGGACTTGACTCCAAGGATTGGATTTCAGTCTGTGATGCTCTTAATAATGTTCGTCGGCTTTCGATATTCCACAAGGAAGTAATGCTGTATATGCTGTAAGCCACGTTCTCTATACTGATGTCTCTTACTTTCTTATCTCTTAAAGTAGATTGAAAATGCAAGTCTCATGATATCTCTTTAACAGCGAAAAACTGATCCCACTCGTCGTGAAATCACTGAAAAATCCAAGAAGTGCGGTATGTAAAACCGCATGCATGACATCTGCAGACATCTTCAGTGCATATAACAACCATATAACAGATCTATTGGATCCTCTGGTAATATCTTTTCTCTCACTCTTTCATTGTGTTATTCAATCATCCGTTGAATTTTACTTGTTCTTACAACTTCATATACACTTTATGCTTTCAGCTTACTCAACTGCTCCTCAAGTCTTCCCAAGACAAACGGTTTGTTTGCGAGGCAGCAGAGAAAGCTTTAACAGCAATGACCAAATATGTTTCCCCAACTTTGCTGTTACCAAAGCTGCAACCTTGTCTAAAGAACAGGAATCCTCGGATCCGTGCAAAAGCATCATTATGCTTTTCCCGAAGTGTCCCCCGACTGGTAATAGAAGTTCAACTTCCGTTGTTTCCTGATATATCTCTCACAAAGGCATCGCCTGTTATGTAACAATTCCAACAATTCCTTGCATTATAATATATTACACATATTCCAGGGCGTCGAAGGTATTGAAGAATACGGAATAGACAAATTAGTTCAAGCAGCTGCGTCTCAGCTTAGCGATCAGCTCCCTGAATCTCGTGAGGCTGCACGGACCGTCCTACTAGAACTTCAGACCGTTTATGAAAAAGCTCATCCTCTCATCAAACCCGAGGAGCCATCATCATCATTGCCAGAGGAAGAGCAAACCTCAGAGGCAGAGCCAATCACTTGGGAAATCTTCTGCCGGTCAAAACTGTCGGCTCTTAGCGCACAAGCAGTGCTTCGTGCTACCAATGTTGTGACTGTGACTGCTAGGGACAGTTTGGTTACTACCGGTTCATCATCTTCATCTCAGTTATAATCCTTTTCTACTACATTTCGATTTTTGAACAAAAAAAAGAAAACCTTTGCAACGGATCATACAGTTACATGGTAATCTCCGGGCATGATCTACCAAATTGGCAAATTATGAACCGATGAAGAGAGTGAAGGCCGCCGTTTATTAAAAGTCTTGGTTTCTTTCTGGGTTACTTTTTCTTTTTGTTGTGGATTCTCTCCTTTTCTCTTCAGTCTTCACCAGTACCTTTCTTTTTTCACCTTATTATGTGTATATACATCTATACCAAGATTTGGTAAGATAGTTTGAGTCATTTGGATATATGCAAATTGGTCGTATTCTTTGAAGCTCAGGTGTCCATTCTTTACATCATTATATACATGTAGATAAGCTTCTTCATCGCTGGAATAGGAGATTCTTTAATTTAGTCAATTCGTCCTAGGCATATGTACAAATAGAATCAGAATCACGTTGGAGGCTATCCTACTTTCTTTTATAATGTGGTTTATTTTGAAACTCACCATTATTGACACCCTTGAAGATATTAACACCCAACATTGGAAAAAAAAGTTGACTTTTATTAAATTTTAACTACTACTAAAATAAAGTATCCGAGTTCTGAACCAATAGAGACTTTCAGAGTCTAGATATTCTTCACCTCTACCATCAAAGAGAAGTGGGATGAAACTCTCACCTAAAAACATGCAATGCCATACCCCTTATTTTGATAAATCTATGCGGTGAAACAATAGCGGCGACTGCATATTTATATATAGTTTAGCTCTGTGAGAGCTCGCGGCTTCGATTAGCTGCAGCAACAACAGCATTCATAAGTGTTGCCCGGAAAGAGCCTTTCTCCAGTTCATGAACTCCAGCTATTGTAGTGCCACCGGGTGAAGTAACATCATCTTTCAACACTCCTGGATGCTTCCCGGTTTTGCTAACCATTGTTGCAGCTCCAAGAACCTGTCACAGAAAAGAAAAGAAAAACACAAAGCTCAGGCTTCTCTTTCTAGTTTCAGTTACTCAAACATTTAACAGAACATAGACTAAACAGGGGGTGTAGATCGATTCACTGACCGTTTGTGAAGCTAAACTCAATGCGAGTTCTCGTGGTAGACCAGCAGCTACTCCTCCATCAGCTAAAGCTTCAATAGCTAAGAATATATATGCTGGTCCACTTCCACTGTAAAAAGTTTGAAATTTTCAAAGAAATTCGGTACAATGATTACTTGATAAGTGACTTGGACAGCTCAAGCATTTAAGAAACGGCAGTGTTTGTATGTACCTGAGACCAGTGACAGCATCAAACATTTTCTCATCAGCTCTCAATATCTTCCCCACCGAGCCAAACAACTTAGAGACAATAGCTCCATCCTCTTCCGTGGCTCCTGTGCCGAGGCTCATAACTGTTTTACACACAGCATAATGGGCAAACGTAAGCATTTGGATAGCTTCAGAGAGAAATTCAGAAATAGCACAAACAAATTAAGAAAAAGCAGAAAATGGGAACTCTGATAAAACTACCTGAAGCTGCCTCACCAACTGCGGCTGGTGTATTAGGCATCACCCTTATGAATCGATCTTGACCAGACCATTCCTAACATAAGCAAAAAAGAGACCTTTCAGCTTTTTTAACGATAATGAACTCTAGAAAATGTTTGATGCAAAAACTCACACTGACACACGAAAAAGTAAGATAATTGGCAGCTACCTATTCAATATTGATGAACTTTTAAACATATATCTGTCAAAGTATATGAGTAGAAAGATGCAAAACCTGTAGATCTTTCAACTTAATACCAGCTGCAACAGAAACCAGAAGCTTGTTCTTTGAAATCTTCGACTTTAATTCCGTGACGGCTTTCTTAACTACATATCAAAAAGGTACAGCTTTAGGTCAATTGATGAATGGATCATAGATGATATTCCAATGGAGAGGTAAGAAAATATACCAACTTGGGGTTTCACAGAGAAAATGACAACATCGCTTTCTCTAAGAACCTGTCATTTTCGAAGATGGTCAGTTTCGATTAGTTTCACGCCAGCAGAGAAATTGATGAAAGGAAATGTGTAGAAGAAAAACTTACGTCTTCGCTACTGGAGAAGACATTGACACCAAAGGATTCGAAGACATCACGGCGATTGAGATTGGAGTGAACGGCAGTGGAGATTCGATTTGGAGGAAGCACACCAGAGGCAACTACACCTCTAGCTATACTCTCTGCCATTTTCCCAGCTCCGATGAATCCTACCTTGAAGCTCTCCGCCGGAATTGGAAGAATCTCCATCGGAAAATTACTTGATTAAAGGATACGATTTAGGGTTGGTTCGGTTTCAAAATATATAGTTTAGAGTTGAGAGTTGAGAGTTCAGTTCAAGTGAGCTACGTGTCTGATTAGCATACGAGCCATATAAAACCAAGTATAGATTAAAATTTCCCGG
This sequence comes from Cardamine occulta, assembly GCA_028015245.1. Classification (NCBI taxonomy): domain Eukaryota; kingdom Viridiplantae; phylum Streptophyta; class Magnoliopsida; order Brassicales; family Brassicaceae; genus Cardamine; species Cardamine occulta. The sequence continues at coordinate 19,407,426 of CM051382.1, read as the reverse complement.
TTACACGAAATAGAACATTACGTGGCCACACATCTCAGTATCTCAACATAACAAAATAATGTATGATGATTTCCACTAACCATTAAAATAGTTATTACTAGAAAAATCAATTGAATAATGCTAGAAAAAAAAAATCAATTGAGTACAATATAAACGGAATTATAAAGACCCGAGGTTAAAAAAAATTCAAAAAAACAAACAAGAATTGTATCATTCACATGTCTCACGGCGTTTTTGGGCTATCAAAGGTAAAGCGAAACCCAACCCAAAACGACACGAAGTTAGGATAAAGAAACAAAGTCAGTCTTTCTATATAGCATACACGACCACTGAGGATTGAAGATCTCGATCAACCTTGAAATGTGCGTGGAAAAATCTTTTAACCTGTTTCATTGCCAACAATACAAATGTTAGTCCACAAATGCCATAAAAAAAACAAATGACGTCAGAGATGTGTGTTTTGTGATTCTAACTTGCCTCTTTAAAGGAATGTCGGATCATGAAATCTCCAAGTTTTGTTTCTTCTGATGCAAACAATATAATGTGACTAGGCGGCTCTAACCAGTTTCTACCTAACTCTGATGCAAATTCTAAAGGGTTCATTAAGAACCGGTCTGACTCATCAAGTTTTCCTTTCTCTTCACTGTTTAAAAAGAACAAGAAGAAGAAGAAGAAGACTCCTTAAGAATCACATAGAAGCAAGAACTGTGACTCAGGGCGTGTTATCCGTTACCTTGGCGTGCAGTCGAGAAATTGCATTGGAATGTTACGATGGAGAGTGGAATAATAAGGAGTAGAATGGCATGGCATGAGAAAGAGAATGCTCTTTACTCTCCCTTTGTATGCTTCTTCCGATAAATAGTTCATCGCATCCTCTGTACCTCTCTGTTAGATACAACAACATTCCTTTTTAGCACAATTAAATAGAGAGAGTGTAAACTCAGAGACAAGAGAAAGCACTCAAGTGATTGATTTATTTTACCTGATGGAATAAACTCATGTATAATGCCATTGGGATATTGGTAGCAAGCAAAAAGAAGACTGAGAGTCTTAATTTAGAAGACCACTTAATGGTATGGTTCTTTCGAGGGACTTGCTTCTTTTTCGTGATGGGTGATGATGATGATGCTTCCATTTGAGTAAATGCATACCCAGAGAATATCAAAGCTATGGGTAGCACAGGCAGTACAAACCTATCATTCATAATCTAAGTAGACGACACCGAAAACATAATTCATGATGAAGGGATGCTTTTTCTTGTGAATTTTTATATATTGAAAGTAATTAAGAAAACGGGGTATGTTCTACATCCATATTACCTGAATTCCTTGTGGCCGAGTACGCTGTATATTGCTAAGACCCATAAAATAAGAGCTGAAAGCTTCTGATTCCTAGACTTGATAATTCCGGAAATGGAGAATGGTGTGAAAGTGAAAAGCATGACAAGAAATCCCTGGGTGAAGTACCAATGCCACGGGTGAGTTCCGTAATAGTCTCCACCGGATGAAAGGAAATTGAACTTCAGAAAATTGAGAGGCACAATGACCCATGAGCCATACATCAGACGGTCCAACAAACAGGTGAAACCGAGGACCAAAGACCTAACACCAGAAGCAAGTCAGTACAATGTAATCTTCAAAAGCAAACATTCAAGAGTATAGCTGCAGAGTTATTAAACTCACCCTATTGGGATCACTTCTAGAATGATGAATTTGACCTTATTAGGCGTCAAAAATAACTCGAGCGTCCCAACATATAACCATATGATTGCACTTGTTGGTCTTATAGCACATGCTAGGGCTGCTATGACCAAACCCCACTTCCGATTAGCGGGATAGTCCTTTGAAGAATCTCTTATACAAGGCCAGTAGTAGAGCCCCATGATGGTGAGAACAGTCTCCAAACAGTTTGAAAACGTTCGGTTCAAGCAGAAGAACATGAACCAGTTTGCCAATTGACAAAAGAGCTACCAAAACGTTAAGGAACCAATCCAGAATAAAATGCATATACAAATTAAGGATATCTAACTCACTGCTGGTTACCTCAACCTATCAATGCGTAGGAATGATCAAATATAGCGTAATGGTGGGTTGGCTTCATTTGTATAGGTGATGTTTGTTCGTTATTAACCTAGGCTAATCTAGTAAATTTCACCGGTCACAAATTTTTTGCCATATCATTCAAAAAAAATATAGCAATTTACTTACTATCCTGCATAGAAAGGATACTGACCAAGCTGCAACATTTTCTCCATATAGAGCATCTGAGAGTTTATACAAATAGAGATCACCAAGAGCTGAAAATATCGATTGCATGAGACGTGGAGCTTTACTCTGCAAAGAAAGGAAAAAGTTGTAACACAAAAACCATTCTATCTGCCTTTATACGAACACGGTGAGAGCAAGAATTGCGAAAAAAACCCCACTACTCCATTTTAACAAATTGGGAACTTGTAGGTAGGAATTTCAATTGAATCAGATTTTAGAGAATGTTATATTCAAAAGTCAATTATTAACAGGTTCTGCTTCTGATTAGACCAAATAAGCTTGCATCATGGAGAAAAGTAACAAGTAACAACACATTGTTTATAAAGTTATACTGACCATTATGTAGGGAATATCAAGGCCCGTAACTTGGAGAAATTTATACAAAAATGCGAATACCATTGGATGCAAATAGCTTCGTATTCCTTTCTTCCACTCCCATGTCAAATAACCATATCTGTCATAATGAATCAATCAAGAAAAGGAAAATCTTAAAACGGCATTCATAGCTGAAAATCTGAAATCACTGACTCTTATGAATTCGTCAAAACAGTCACTTCTACTATCTGAAT
>CM051382.1:19379490-19404490 GCA_028015245.1 Cardamine occulta | reverse complement strand
TTATGCTTCCAATACGAATTTTAATCGAATCAAAATCGATCAACGAATGCAGTAAGAGAAAACAAACAAAATCTCCACTAATCCAACTTAACAGTCAACGAAAAGCAAATAAAATTCAAAAACTAGAGACTAGAGCGATAACATTTGTTATTTTTGGAAACATTACCCAAACACAGTGCGGTGAGCTACTTCAAGTGATTGCCAATGTTCGTCGGGATTGAAATAAGTCTGAATCAACAAAGCATTTACCACACGAAACGCAAGGCATAAGAAGAATATCCGCTTTGGAGATCGTATTCTTCCTGATTTATATAAATCACTAGACGAATCGTGATCATCTTCGCCGTTCACCGACGCGCCACTACCGCCGGCGATCTTCCGCTTCCTTATTTCCATCGCAGCAGCACAAAATGAGTTGAAGTTTTTCACTTAACAGTTTCTGTAATTAAAATGTTGGGTTGAATATTCAATGCTTAGCTATCCATATTTTTATGGGCTTTTATAATTCAATGAGCTCTGTATCATATAGGCCCATCGTATTATAGTTTCTGTTTTTAGAGATGTCAAGATGGTAAAGACAACTCCATGGGCCATGGCTATGAAAACTAAATATGTTTGTAACTTCAAATCTTTGTAAAGTTCACATATTTATATTTTCAGAGTTTTTTTTGTTACACTTGGATGATTTTAATTTTGGTTCTCTAACCCCCCCCCCCCAAAACAATTTTCCCAAATATTTCTAATAATGATGTAACAAACTATATATATTTCTAAGAATATATGTATATATATTCTTAATAATTAAAATCAACTATTGATAAAAGAAAGTTATGGAGTTTGGAGTCCAAATGGAGCAGATAGCGTTGAAGCATTAAAGTAGCTATAACGGTAATAAGATTACGTATTAATTGCACTAAATGTACATGACATTTAAGAACCAAATTTTGAATAGAAACTTGGAGATTTTCTTACGTTACTTGCGTATGCATACTGGCATGCAGAGACACGTGCCTAATGAGAAAAGACATTTGTTTGATGAGAAAAGATTCTGTGTCCCAATTTTTCAAAATTTTATTAAATTTATTAGTTTGGTCAGTGTTTTTTAGTAAATAGCTCCTAAAGGATACTTTTAAACTATACTTATTTAAAACAAAAAATAATTAAAAAACAAAACCCATTAATCTTGAATTAATGGCGAGAGTATTTGATTTTTTCTTCATGCAGCAATTAAATTTATTTATTTATAAATCTAGTTCTTTTCATTTTGTAATATTAATTAATATGTGGTGATGGTCTAGTGATTTTCACTTGAAGAGAAATTGTCATGTTAATTTAGGCCAGAAATCGATTCTTCTCAAGCGTGAAATTATCTAAATCACTTCATTTGGCTATATGGAAATGAGTTTTTGCTTTCGGCCCATATAAATATTTGGAGAAATGGTCTATATGTGAGATACATCTCTCTAAAAAATTAGTCTGAGTCCCTCTATGTTTGGGATTAGTCTGAATTATATATAAAAAAAATGTTAATAAATATCTACAACTGCAACCAAAATACATACATTTTACTTTTTGGAACCATCAAGTCAAACATACAATAACTAGTCTTGGGAAATACATTGAGTAGCGGCTATTCAACTAGGAATTTTACTGAATTTTATTGAATTTAATATTCTATATAAATCTAGTATTATTCAATTATATATTTTATATATTCTTTAAAATTCTAGTGTTATTCAATTATATATTCTATTAAACGTTTGATAAAAAAATCATTTGAATAGATTTTAATAGAAAGTTGACAAAAAATATGAAGAACCAAATCTCAACTTTTATGCTGTCGTCATTTGGATAGAATTTAATAAAAACTTTCAGATATTTTTTTATTGCCCACTTTAATTCTTTTAAATTCAACCGTTGTAAAAACAGAGTAAAAAGGCAAAAAAATGGTTGTTACATCATCACAACATGTGGTTCTTTTCCCATAAATGTCAAAGGGCCACACTATTCCTCTCCTCCAATTCGCCCGTCTCCTCCTCCGTCACCGCCGTGTTAACCTCGTTGACGGCGAGGAACCAACCATTTCCGTTACCGTCTTCACCACCCAAAAAAATCAAACTTTCGTCTCAAACTTCCTCTCCGACGACACATCATCAGTAAAAGTGATCTCCCTCCCCTTCCCGGAAAACATCTCCGGAATCCCTCCTGGCGTCGAGAGCACCGATAAGCTCCCTTGCATGTCACTCTACGTGCCCTTCACTCGCGCAACTAAATCTCTCCAGCGTTTCTTCGAAGCAGCACTCAAGAATCTTCCTAAAGTGTCTTTCATGGTCTCCGACGGATTCCTCTGGTGGACATCAGAATCCGGTGCTAAATTCGAGATCCCGAGACTCGCCTTCTACGGCATGAACTCCTACGCACCGGCTATTTACTCGTCCGTTGTGGTAAATAGACTCTTCACCAAACCGGAAATGGTTAAATCCGATACCGAACCGGTTACCAGTGGCGGACCCAAGAATTTTTTTTACCGGGGTCAAAATATAACTAAAAAAATCGTCTTTTAATATAAATATAAAACATTCTACCAAAGCATTATGCGTTCTTTCATATTCTGAAATCTTTTCATCACAACCTCATTTGTAATAATCTCGAATACATCTTTCTCGATAAAACAAACTAAACAATCATTCAAAAACTGATCTCCAATCCGATTGCGTCGATGTGTCTTCACGATCTTTATTGCTGAAAAACATCTTTCAACAGTTGCAGTAGCAACATGCAAAATCAGAACCAACTTCAAAAGCCTATACACCAAAGGATGTGACATATGTTTTCGAGTTTCACAAAAATACGAGCAAGTTCTCCGAAATTCTTCAAATCAGTAAATCTTTCATCATTTCGAACATTATCAATGTATATATATAATTCTCGCTCAAGAGATATGTACTCTCCATAAGTGAAATCTTCCGGGTTGAACTTAGATAACCGTAACAATTTTGAATGATCAAACTCAGAGAACGAATCAATAGGAGATAGAGAAGCAGCACAAATAAGCAATTCAGTGTTCACCTCATTAAAGCGATCGTTGAACTCTTGAAGCAGCAAATCCAAAACAGCATACAAGCAATTGACTTTATAGTGATGCATATTTGATACTCCTGTTTTTTTTCTTGGTCTCTTTGAGTCAACAAAATCTTCCTCCATGTAAACCTTTTCAATATCATGTTTCTCACAAAAAGAAGAAACTTTAACCATGAGAGAATCCCATCCATCATCCCTAAACCTCTGAAGTTGTTTCTTTGTCGATTTCACCAATGACATGGTATTCAAAATATCTTGATCTCTTCTTTGAAGCGCCATGGACAAGTTCTCTGTGAGTCCCAAAAGATGTATCATCATTTGCAAATAAAACACAAAATCAAAGCTGTGGATGTAATTGATGATACCATGTGCTTGACGTCTTTTCAAGTCTTCCACGCCTTCATTCTCAATGTACTCGAGCACCTCAACAATAAAAGAAAACAACTCAATCAAGCGCAATAGAGTTTTATAGTGGGAATTCCAACAAGTATTCCCTGGTCTTTGAAGAGAAACTTCTTGATTCAACCCTGTTCCTGTATTGATTTCACCATTACTAATTCTCTCCTCAATCTTTTTTCTATAACTCTCTCGGATCATATCCTTTCTTTTGCACGAAGCTCCCACCACATTCAATAATAGAGAAATCATATCAAAAAAATCTCCAACATCAAAATGTTTTTTTGTAACTGCTACAACAACAAGTTGAAGTTGGTGAGCAAAACAATGAACATAATAGGCTGATGGGGTTTCCTTCGAGATTAATGATTTTAGCCCATTGAACTCACCTCTCATATTGCTTGCTCCATCATAACCTTGTCCTCTCAACTTTTTAATGCTCAGTCCATATTTTGCAAACAAAGAATCAATAGCAGCTTTCAAAGATGCGGAAGATGTATCACTCACATGCGTAATACTCATGAATCTTTCTTTGACCATCCCTCTTTTATCAACAAATCGAAACACTACTGCCATTTGTTCTTTATCAGAAACATCAGCTGACTCGTCCACCAATAAACCAAAAACATCATGACCAATCTCTTCAAGAACATATTTGACTAGTTCTTCTGTAAAACAGTTCACTATATCTTTCTGAATCTTTGGAGACATCATTTGATTATTCCCAGGAGCATTTTCTAAAACAACCTTACTCACAGCTTCGTTTTGTCCAGCGGTGTATTTCAAAAGCTCCACAAAATTTTCTCTATTTGCAGAGTTTTCAGACTCATCATGACCACGAAAAGGTAACCCTTGTCGCAATAAATATCTAGAAACATCAATCGAACCATTCAACCGAACTTGATACTCATTCTTCGTAATATCATCTTGCTTATTCAAAGCATGCTTGATAGACCGACTTTGGTTCCTTAAGTTTTCACACTTCATGACTGCATTCTTATGAAAAATACCTTGCGCATGGGTTGAAATTCTTTCAAACTTATTCCAGCCAATGAATCCTTCCATGTTCCATGCATCATTTTTACGCCTTTACCAACATTATCCTTAAACAAATGACAACACAGACAAAAAGCTGCTTCTTTCTTCACACTATACTCTAAACACTCTGGAAACTGATCAAACCAAGCTACATTAAATCTCCTCATTACACCTCCTATCGGTATTTGTTTAAAATTATGACCTCGAGGTTGGTAAGGACCTTTAGCTAAGTACCAGCGAATTACCTCGTCTCTTTGATTTGGATGATAGTCTGCTATTCTTTTTCGATCGGCAGGATCCCTTGGTAAATTATCTAATTTAAAACTAGATGAACATGGTTCTTTTCTTTTTAAAAACTTTTCCATTGCTTCTTCTGCTGAAAAAAAAACAAACAAAAAATAATAAGTATTTTAGTATCTATGCCAATTTTGATTAAGCACAATCAACAAATAATCAATTACATAAAATCAATTGGAGAAGAAGACTTACTTGACTTATGGGATTGGAGAAGAAGAAGTGGGGTAAGGTGTAGGGTTTTTTTTTTTCTTACGTTTTTTTTTTTATTTCTTCTTCTTTTTATTAAATATAAAAAATAAAATGGGCTTTGGATCTTGCTAAAATTTTTTAAAGAATAAGTTAATGGGTTCAAAAAATAGATGGGCTAAAAAAACTAAAATTTTCATGGGTTCAAAGTTGATTTTCAACAAAAAAAAAAATTTATATATACACATTTTTTTTTAAAGATTTATGAGGTGTCAGCTGACCCCACACTAATAAGTGTGGGTCCGCCCCTGCCGGTTACTGTACCGGATTTTCCATGGATCCAGGTAAAGAAGTGCGATTTTGACCCGGTTTTAACCGAACTGAATCAATCGGGTCCCGGGTTCGAACTATTGACGGACCAAATGGAGTCCAAGAATAAAAGCCATGGAGTGTTAGTTAACAGTTTTTACGACCTCGAGTCAACGTTCGTTGACCATCAGCCCCGGGGCAACGTTGGGCCTAAGTCGTGGTGTGTTGGGCCTTTGTGTTTGGTAAATCCTGCTAAACCGGAGAGTAGTAAACCGGATTGGATTCAATGGTTGGACCGGAAGCAAAAAGAAGGACTTCCGGTTTTGTATGTGGCGTTTGGAACACAGGCGGAGATATCAAACGAGCAGCTCAAGGAAAGAGCATTGGGATTGGCAGACTCTGAGGTACGTTTAAGAATTAATCGATGGCAAATTATGAAAAAATTTAATAGATAGTGAATAAAAAAATATATTACGTGGGAATATGTGTTGATTTTTATAGATATTTTTTGTTTAAATGGTAACCGATAAAACTAGTCGACGGGAAAATGCTCGTTTAATTCTTTAATTATTTGAAATTGGCAGATTTATTCCCCAACTATTATAATCGCAAAATAAATCTCCAAGTTTAGTTTGACTTCGCAAAATTAGACTTCACTAATGTCAACGTTAAACAAATATTAGAAATTAATTAACCATTTGGATATCATATTTTTCATCAGTTCCCCCCCCCCCCCCCCCATTTTCCCCCAAACTGGAAACCTTCAAACTTCTTATAGAGCATAGGCGAATTTCGACACAAATCCGCCATGAAGAACATCAATCGTAGCCTCTAAATGATACCTTTATGTGATCCTTTTTTCTATTGCTCTTTCTGGATTTAGTAACTATGAATGTGAAATTGATAGAATTAAAACTGTTTGAGTGTAGGATGAGATTAGTTTTAATTCTACATCTGAATTTGGAATTATCGATTTTACAAAGTCAAGAACATGGTTCTTATTGTTTTTGTATTTTGGCATTTTGTAGCTAGAAAATGTAAGAGATTACTTAGTGTAAGATAAGGTATTTTCGTTATGTTAAAGTTATGTGAAGGTAATCTTTTGTTAACGTTAATGCACCAGAGTTATATGCTTCAGCCATTGTGAATACAACTTCCACAATTAATCTTGATTTTTATCATGTAGTTATATGCTCAGCTGTAAAAAATGAATTTTCATGACATTACATCGAATTCATTGAGGCCTTGAATGGCAATGATTTGTAGAGTGGTTTTTGGTTTTAGATTCTTCAAAAAACTAATTTATTACCAATCATAATTTTGGCAAAAGTAGATTCCCTAAAAAATAGGAAATCTAGATTTTGATGGTTTTTGCATATTTGTGAAGAGAATCCAAAAACTAACTTATAGGAGTTTTTAGGAGGTTTTTGTGATAAATATTTTTTTTTCTTTTTTTTTTTCTCAACGTTTGATTTTTTTTTTAATTGTTTACTAAAACCATTAAAACTAAAACCCTATTCTTTGGAGGGTTTTCCACAAGAATTGGCGTAAAAAAAAGTTTTATTTCTATTTTTAGTAAATTGTTATAAATCTAGTTACCTAAACATCATTTTTTTTTCTATATAAGAGTAAAGTTTCTTCATACTTGTCTTGTACACACAAAAATCTCATCCCCATTTGTCTGCAAATCAAGTTTGGATTTTGCGGTAAGTTCAATCAACTTCATATAATTTATATTATTTTAGTTTGTGTTTATTGTAAATTTGATCTTTAACAAAAAAAAGTTTCTTGTAAATTTGATTAAAGCCAAAGTTACAGTGGACAGATACTATAATTTAGTTGTGTGCGTAATTTATTATAGGTATGGCGAATCGAGGATAATCATCAAATGCCAAAGAGGTATTTTATTTAGTTTATATATATATATATATATTTAGTGGTGTTCATCCTACCGTAGTAGGATGAAATTTCTGCATCATTATGGAACTCTTGACATTGGTATTAGTTTATGTAATAATGTTTTATTTTTATGCAATAAACTTATGTGTATTTTCTCAGTATTTTTGTTGGTATTATAAATTTTTTTAAGTTTTTATTTGATTATTAAAATTTAATATCATTTATTTTAATAATTTTTAAACACAAATAACCAAAACTAAGAAAATATAGAAAACACAAAAAAGTAAAAAATATATACATGTAAAAACCAAAAACTAAACAAGTTACCATTCAAGTTTTTGAAAAACTAAAATTTACAGAAAATCAAAAACCAAAAACCAAAAACCACAAAAAAATTATCAGCCATTCATGGCCTGAATTTAATGGCTGCTCGATCTAAACTCATTTCTATGGTTTTTACTTTTGGTTTCAAAATGGATTTAGTTCATATCTTTCAATATACAAATAAACTATATATATATATATATATATATAATAAAGATGATAAAAAATGATGTAGTAACAGATATGGAGAAATAAGAGAAGAGACACCACATATGCTTGCCTTCCAACTAGAAGCTTGGGTCTTTTTCCGGTCATAGTTTTCAGATTGTAAATTTATGATATTCTTCTTCGAAGTTGATTTAGGGTTTGTTGTTTGGAGAAGACTTATGAGATTTTGGGTTTTTTTTTTTGGAGAAAAAAAAATGGAAAAGAATCACGATTGAGAAGATAATATATCAACTGAAAATTTGAATTAACGATCTCTAGTTATATTGTTAGCGTTGACATTAGTGAGGTCTAATTTTGTAAAGTTAAACTAGTTTTGGAGATTTATTTTGCACATATAATAGTTGGGGAATAAATATGCCAATTTCAAATACTTGAGGAATTAAATGAGCATTTTTCCACTAGTCGACCTATATAATGCCATGCATATATATTACTCCTTCCGTTTCTAATTGATTATATTTATAAGATTTTTACACATATTAAGAAAATACATTAAAAGTTGATTATAAATGTATTGTTTTTAGTGATTAACAACTTCTAATAATTCTAAACCAATAGTATTTAATTATTTACAATTTATTATCAATAACTAATTAAACATGTATAGAAAACCTAAAAATATGATTTTTTAAAACTAATTTTTTTTTAGAAATATGATCAATAAGAAACGGAGAGAGTACCTTTTTTTGTCAACCCATATGACCTTTAATTTATAATGTGGAAAACATACAATTAGTTAGCATTAAATTATATCGTATTGTTTATTAATCCATATGTGTACTAACTAGTAACAAAGAAAAAAAAATATTGTATTTTATTAATTTTGGTGGTCTTGATTGTTTAATATATAAAGGTAAACTTCTTGTGGGTCACGAGAAATGAGTTGGAAGGAGTAGTGGGAGAGTTAGAGTTCGAAAAGAGAGTGAAAGAGCATGGGATGGTTGTCAGAGATTGGGTAGACCAATAGGAGATATTGTCACATGAAAGTGTACAAGGGTTTCTAAGCCATTGTGGATGGAACTCGGCATTAGAGAGTATTTGCGCGGGAATTCCGTTGCTAGCTTGGCCAATGATGGCCGAGCAGCCGCTCAATGCGAAGTTGGTAGTGGAGGAGCTAAAGATTGGCGTAAGAATCGTAACTGAAGATGGAAGTTTGAAAGGGTTCGTGACAAGAGAAGAACTTAGTCGATTGGTATATATATTTTCGCATTTTAAACAAAATGTTTTAAACCACAGTTTTGCAATTTTAACCAACATATTAACAAAGAGAAACCGTTTTTCAATTGCTTTCATTTGTTAATTGTTCTATTTAGGTTAAAGAATTGATACAAGGAGAGATGGGGAAGACTGCTAGGAAGAATGTGAAAGAGTATACAGAAATGGCGAGAAAAGCTTTGGCTCAAGGGACCGGTTCGTCTTGGAAGAATTTGGATTTGCTTATTGAAGAGCTTTGTGAGAGTAGAGAGCCAAATGGTGTTCATAAGCTGTCAAGTAATGACGAATATAGAGATTAAGGATTGGATAACCGAACCGGTTCGTACCAATTAAACCAATAAAATAAGCTTGGCTCTATGTAAAAGGTGGTAAATTCTTCCCTTTGATATCTTGGTTATACCATATAATACAACCCTAAAAGATGTCTGGCTCAGTTGAGATTTGTTCTTCTTTTACCTTAAGTTTAATCTATCTTTGAATGTATTGTTGGCTCTTGAATCCAAAGAAACTCACTATACCTCATTGTTCTTCCGAATGATCTCATAGTGAGTTTATATGCGAAAATAAATTTGATATGAGAAAAAAAAAAGTCGTATAATATAACATTGAGACAGTTTAAGAACTCTACACGCTTTTGCAATTATCTAACATACTCAAACCGAAACGAAACGAGAAAAAGGGTTTTAAAACTTGAAATAAAAATGAAATTTCCTAACTATTTACCATCTAAAACAAAACAATTTGAAACAAGGTTTGTTCCATAATATGTCAATTTAAACATCTTCTTTGTCTATTGAGAAATCAGGCTCATCTGGTTTGAATAGTTGAGGCATCTTCAAACTACTTGAAGCTCCATCTTTCTTACCAGTACTACTACTTGAAGCCTTTTGATTTGTGCCTCTTTTCGTGTTTGCTGCAAATTTAGATGCCAAGATCGTTGCTCCAAGATTTTGATTGTTGTTTGTGTTGTCCGCTGATAATCTCTCGCCTTCGAAATCATCATCATCGCTTCCATAGTAGTATTCTCCAGTTTCTTCGTCTTCTTCATTATAACCTGTTTCATATGTGTTATAGTATCCGCTACTCTCATGAAGACTGAGCTCTTTCGCGAGCTTTCTTCGCTTGTATCTTCTCCATGCTGATTGAACAAAACATGCTCCCCATGTTCGCCACTGATGTGAGTAGTACCTGAAAAACAATGGACGTATGACATCATATCAAGATACATTTCGTGTTATGACTTGATAATGCAAATGGGTTTTACCTAAAAGCATGTTGCAGCTTTTTGCTTTGAAGACGTTTGAACTGATGAGCAACAAAATTAAGATCCTCTGCGCTTAAAGCAAAGGCTTCAACTTCAGAGAGAGCGCGAACGCTTCGAGTTGAAGACGGAAGATTGAGTGTAGAGTTTGGCATTAAGGCCCATGTAAGAAGTTCTTCACCACAGAAATCGCCAGGTCTTAGAGTAGTGGAGTTGAAGAAACCAGATCTTCCTCCATTTGTTGTTGAGCTCTCTATTTGTCCTCGGATCACAAATAGCATCTCATTCACTGGATCACCTTCACGGAATATGTATGTCCCAGCCGTGCTTAATGACGAGACAAGGCATCCACATATAGCATCAAGAAGTTGATCATCCATTTGAGAGAAGAATGGGACCTACACTTAGAAAAACCATATGATCTATGAAATGATAAAACAATCAAATCCATAAGAGTTATTTTGTGAGGATAGAGTTAATGTATGTATGTACCCGGCGAACAAGGGCGAGACAGAGATGACGTTGGATTTCACGGCGTAAGTCTGTAGGTAAAGACTGGAGGATTGATTCTTCATCGACGCCTCGGGTTGCAAGCCATTTGTATTGAACGAATCTACGTACACGTTCTTGAAGCTCTGGAGGTAGTTGACGATGTCTCATCCATTCTTCAGTGTCTCTTCGCTTAACTCTCCATTCCTCTACTCTTACAGACATCGATTGCAGAGAAGACTTTCCACCAAGTTAAAAATCAAGATTAGAAAGATAAAAACAATGTCTCTGTATTGTAAACTTCAGCAGTCTCATGATAAGCTTTGAATCTTACTTGCATGTTACCGATCAGGAGTGTGAAGAGAATCAACCCAAAAATACAGATTGTAATACAGAAGAGGGTCTCGCCAAGGTATACGCTTGTAGTTATATTCTGGCCATAAGAACTGTGAAACATAAACCTTTATTAGAACCAAAAGAAGACAATTGATAAGAGTTAATTGGATCAAACGTATTGTCATACCTTAGATTTCTTAAACCCCACCAAAGACAATACAAGTATTTGGAAACTATATCTGTTGTAGCAACTTGAGTGGTAAAGGCTTCAGCAAACATCCCAAACTTGAAATTGGTAGTGCTACTTGTAGCATCACAATGAGAAAGAACCTGAGTAACGTTCTGCCAATACTGTCGCTCAGGTTGCTGCAAACTCTTACAATCCAAGAAGCTAGGAAGACAATCTAAAACTCTCAAGGCGTTATCTTTCTTGCATACGTTTGACCAGCACGAGAACTGCCTCCCGATTGATGATAGATACCACATTGCTCCTAAAACCTGCCCACAAATAGAGCTTCTTAGCAACATAAACTGAAAGAAACACCGAGAGAGACAGAGAAAACTTACGTGACTAGCAAGGATGTAGAGGAGGAGGTTATAAGCAGCTCCAGCCCAAGCAGTCTTGGCGATAAACCCGGTTGTTTTTATAATCCTTTGGTTGAGTGGGAATATGATGAATGATCTTGGAATGTATTGAACAAGAACGATGAGTGCAAGAGTGCTATTGGCGTGATTAGCAGTTCCGTTTGTTGCGGCTGGAATTACTAGCCAAATAACTAGCTGAGATAAAAAAATTATCAGAACAAGCATGAGCCTCCCATAATCTTCAGTGTTGGATCATATAAGAGAAATCTTAACCTAGAATTGCCAGGTTTGAAGGTAACGTGCATTTCAAGAAATAAGTAACAAACGAACCTGAGGAAGAGGAAGCATGGCGGCAACATCAATGAGAAAATCTGTTTTCAAGTATCTCATAGCGATCTCTCTAGAATCCATAACAAGCTCACCACGACCAAAAACACGAGAGCTTCTCGCGACGAACGCAGTTCTGAATTTCATGAGAATGTGTAAGAGGTGGAAGAGATCAGCAAACGTGCGGAAGACGGTGACTGTAGCGGCGAGGCTGATGTCTATGGAGAGACAAGCCGGACCGCCGACGTAAGGAACGTAGAAATAGAGAGGATCGAGGAAGAGAGCGAGAATTGCGGTTATGAGAAAGACGTGGTTCCAATAGGTAACGATGTTGCTGTCCGGGTCTAGGATTTGATGCCGCCATAGAAGGACGCTGACTTGGATACTACCGTTACCGTTGTCAGATCCTCGATTAGAGGCGGCGGAGGTTGTAGTCTCCGGGAGGAGGCAGCGGAGAGACCGGATCTTATTCATCTTCCATGGCGGATTCCGGTGTTAATCGGATTCCGCAATTAAGAGATAGAGATGGAGATTGATGGAGAGAGATTAGGGCACTTACGCTTGCGTCGTGAATTTTTTTTTTTTTTTTTGGTTTTCATTTTCTTTTGATGATTATGGAAGAAGGAGAGGATTTCTCGCGGGAAAACTGGGAGAAGAAGAGCCATAGAAATAGGGAGGATAATATTTCGAAAATACGATGGGAAAATGAGGGTATTTACGGGAATTTAGTACCTAAAGTGGTCTCTCGTGTTTGTTTGTGCTGTTTTTATGCTTTCAAACAGCACACGTTTTACATCTCTAAACTTCAATCGGCATAGCGTTTACGGTCATAAACTGTTGGACCTACCGGCCCAATAGTTACAGATCGGGCCCTTGTGTAACTAGCAAAAGAAATTACTTTTTATCAAAAAAAAATTTGTATGGTAATTCAAACTTTGCAAAATGTCATAAATATCATGCTGAAGACGGAAAAAACTAGTTAACAAACTCTCCCCGTAGTAATTTATAAATTATAACTGAAGTTTGACCGGCGGTACCACGGATCAATACTTTCTTAATCATTATAACAAATATTTATATTTTATCGTTTAATATTTTGTTGTTCTGTTTTCCAAATAATTTATAGATTTTTAGATTTTGTTCGTTTAGTTTTTATAATTATTTTTATTTTACTTACATGTAATTTAACTTTATTAAATTAAATTATAAAATGTTAGGGTTGTTGGTAAGTTGACGCATATACTAATTTTGTTGTTGTTGTAAGTAGTTCTTATGTCCAAGTATGTTATGCTATGTCCAACGGGTTAGCGAGCTGCCCCGCATATTTAATTTTTAAAATTTAAATAAATAAAATATTTTTGAAAATTAAAATTAACATCTTTTAAAATAGAAATATTTTTAATATTCTCTTTTTCTAAATATTCTAATTTTATACATAAACTCTTCATATTTTCAAATAGAAAAAATGTCAAAAAGCCTGAATTTTCAAATTGAGTACGTTTAAAGTCTCAACTTTCAAAATACCATTTAAATACTCAAGTTTTTCGTTGACTCGTAATTAGATAACAAACTTTCGTTGACTGGGCCATTTGAGACATGTCGTTAAATTGACGTTTACAGTGTTAAAATTTCTGTTTAATCAAAACGACGTCGTTTCAAATCTTATTAAAAATCATCAATTTTCAAATTGAGGACGTTTAAATCCTCAACTTTTAATTAAATGTAGTCTAACTTATTTTGACTATACCATTTAAGGTATGACTTTAAATCAAGTGACAGAGCACGTTTACGGGGTACAATTATCTGTTAGCAGCTTCCGTTTAAACAAAACGACCAATATTCCTACAACTATTTATCAATCGTCTTCTTTTTCTACTTTTGGTCGCTTCATCGAGATTCAATCATAATCAAGGAGTAAACTTAACGCTTAAACCGATAACCGATAAAATAATGTTAAAATAATTTAATATTTTTTAATAACCGATTTGATTTCTTATACTAACTATTTTTTTAAGCTTTATAGAGTTAAATTTTTAATATTATTTTATCGGTTATTTGAATTCCCAATGAATGTTATTTAACATTCTTTTAGCGGTTACAAAATTTGTTTAATATTCATTGAAAAATCAAATAGCCGATGAAAAAATAATTTTAAAGCTTTTAAAAAAATGAAATGGTGAGTATAAGAAATCAAATCGGTTATTTGACTTCCCAATGAATATTAAATCAAATTTAATTAGTTATCAAAAAATTAAAATTTAATTAGTTATCACCAAAACATAAGAAATTCAATCTCTTGAAAAGTTTTAGAGAATTCCATGGGAATTTTCTGGAGATTCATGGTGGCAAAGACTTTGTTGAATTATGTTTCTCCAAATGCAGATTTTAATTTGAGAAATTTTTTTACTCTTTGATTATGGTTGGATTTCGATGAAGCGACCAGAAGTAGCAAGAGAAGACGAATGATAAATAGTTGTCAAAACATTAGTCATTTTGATTAAACAGAAGCTGCTAACATACAATTGTACCCAGTAAACATGCTCTATTACTTGATTTAAAGTCATGCCTCAAATGATATAGTCAACATAAGTAAGGTATTTAATTATGAAGTCAGCAAAAATTTAGGCATTTAAACGACATTTTTAAAAAAGTTGAGGATTTAAACGTCCACAATTTTGAAAGTTGATGATTTTTAATAAAACTTGAAATAACATCGTTTTGATTAAACATAAGTTGCTAACATAAGTTTTAACGTCGTAAACATCAATTTAACGACATGCCTTAAATGACCAGTCAACTAAAGTTTGCTATTTAATTACGCGTCAACGAAAAACTTGAGCATTTAAATGATATTTTGAAAGTTTAAGCTTTAAACATCCTCAATTTAAAAATTCAGGCTTTTTTTATATTTTTCCCGAATTATCATAGATTATATTTTAACAACTATATACAATTATTTATTTATATATATACATAATTTATTTATTTTTATTAAAAATTGGTAGTCTTCGAGTCGATCCACCAATTCGTGGACAAATCTCGCTAAATCTCTGGTCCACTATAGGCTTGCCCATGATGCCCATTTTTAATGGTCATAAAATTTTATGTCCATTGCGCTATGGTGGATTTACTTGTATTTATATATTCCGAGGATCACTGATCCGATTGACACCTCTACTAATATAGACTGTTGAACACACACTATTGAGTAATATATGTCCGCTTATAAAAACTTGAATCACAACATATACAGAAAAAAATCTAAAATTTTATTAATTGTATGTATTAAATAATAATTCAAAATAATTTGAAAATAAGATCAAACAAAGATGATAGGAAAATCATAATTGATACTATTAAAATCTCAATATTAGATAAAGAAATAATTATAGAAAATTAATTTATTATTTATTATTTATATAGAAAGAAGAAAAATAAAGATTTTAAATATGAGAGTGATTGGACACATTTATAACCACTTGTTTGGATACATGGATAATTTAATAGTATAGAGATAATATTTTAAACTTTTTATAAAATTTCTTAGCCGAGATGGAATATTAAACAAACGCATTGTTTTTTTCATCGATTGAGTAATTTATGTATATTTTTAAAAAATTGAATCACAACATATGTAAAAAATTTTAAATTTTATTAATTATATATATTGTATAATAATTTAAAATAATTTAAAAATAAAATTTAATAAAGATGTAAGGAAATTTATATTTTTGAAGTATATTGGTTTAAATTGGATAGAGAGATGCTAAAAATTTTGAAATTAATATTAGTTTCTATATTATTAAAGTTTTTAAATATTTATTTTTTATTAGATATAAAAATTATTTGAATGTAAAGATAAATGAAAAGTGTTTGGAAATAATAATAACTAAAATATATTTCACTTTTAATAATATAAAGATTAATGGTACGACTATAAGGCTGTGAATGGTTGTAAAGTATGCTGGAGATCATACCAATGTCGGATTGGTATGCACTTTTTTCACCATTCACAAAATCATATCGGTACGCACTACAGCAAACAAAAATAAACTCGTACCAGTATGCAGTATTGTTTAAACCTCAGACCAAAAATTTACTCTATTGGTCTGCATTTTTGTGTCTGCTAACAAAACCCTCCGGACCAACAGTAAAATCATACCAAAGTGTGTTTCTTCTGTGTGTTTCTCTTCCGATGTGGCAATCCGAGTACTCTCATTTTATTGGTTGAAATTATTTTGGAATGTCTATAAATATCAAGACTACACAACTATTTTTTTCACCATTTCTCATCATCTCAAATCACTTCCGAAAAAAAAACCAAATTTTTTTTCTTTTATCATTTCCCAATTTTCTAAATTTCATCCGTCCACCATTTTCATCTACACTAATTCATCTACATTAGTTTGGTAAATTTTCATAAATCTATTTTATTATTTTAAATAAAATTCATAATTTTTTCATAAATCTAATTTTTAGTTCTTTAAAATTGAATTTTGTTTTTTTCTGAATTTTTAGAAAATATTCACATTAGTTTTTCATGAATAGTCATCATAAAGAAATATCATCAATAGTCACCTTTTTTTTTTTTAATCTTATATATAATTTTGTTTAATTATAGATATGTCGTCAAGAGGTCAACATAACAACCAAAACACAAATCCTCCCGCACCAAGACGGAATAGCAATACGGATATGGATTCTCCAATACGTAGACGGGTAATTTTTAAATAATTATATTTGATGTTATACTCTCATATATTTATTTGGATTTTTTTCATACTATAAGATTGGTTACTATAAGATTACTCTCATCTAAAGAATTTTGAATTTATTTAACATTTTATTTTGTATTGCCTATAGATCTAAGATGTTAATTGAAATCTATATAGTATCCATTAAAAAGGATGAATTTTTTAAATTTATTTATCATTTTTATCTTATATGTTTATTATTAATTTTCATAGAAAAAAGCTGATCGGAAATTGATAATTAGGTTTGAACACTTATGTAATATTATGTGTTTTACTATATTTCAGGATTTACGGATTTGTCAATTACAATCACAAGGAATCCACAATTTATCTGAAGCAGAAAGATTTGAGTTGTGGACTTTGGAAAATGAGCAGATGGAAGACTTATTTATACAACCCACTTTGGATTATTATGAGCGGTATTTCCATAGAGGACCATACCAAACTGGTGGAGGTTTAGGATGGCAGAATCTCAAAACCAGTATTCAAAGTGACAGCTACATGTCTCCAACTATTAAGAATGTCATTTGCTGCCTTTACGAATTGTGCAACACTCTGAATCTGAATTATGGTTTACAACCCACATTGAATGTTAGTGTTGAGGAGAGTGTTGCTATGTTTCTTCGAGTGTGGGCACAATGAAGTTCAACGTGATATTGGTTTACGATTTGGGCGGAACCAAGAGACCGTGAAGAGGAAATTTGGTGAAGTGTTAAGAGCTACTGAGTTGCTTGACTACTATAAAAACACCTACGATACAAGAACTACACATGATTCCACAAAATCTCCAAGCGGATCGACGACATCGCCATTTTTAGTGGATTTGTTGGGGCAATGGATGGTACTCATGTATGCGTTAAAGTCCCACCTCAATTGCAAGCCATGTATTGGAGTCGCCGTACAAAACAAGCTTTAACGTAATGGCAGTATGTGATATGAAGATGTTATTCACTTATGTTTGGAGTGTAGCACCTGTTTCATTTCAGGACACAAGAGTGCTCTCACTTGCACAAGATGGTGATTCTGAATTTCCTTTACCTCCTGGAGACAAGTATTATGTGGTAGATTCAGGATATGCAAATAAACAAGGCTTTCTAGCTCCCTATAGATCAACACGAAATCATGTTTTAAGGTACCACTTGTCACAGTTCAACAATGGTCCTCCTCCAAGGAATAAGGAAAAGTTGTTTAACAGGTCTCATGCATCTTTACGTTCTATTATTGAGCGAACTTTTGGAGTGTGGAAGAAAAAATGGAGGTGCAAAAGAGAGTGATTCTCGCCACGATGGGGCTCCATAACTTTATCAGAATTTCAAACTTTTCTGATGCAGATTTTTTTGAAGATTCTTCGGAAATGCATACAGAAAATGAGGAAAATGACTCAAATGAGTACGAGGAAGCCGAGATAGCAGATCAACAATATATGGCAAATATTCGAGAAAATATTGCTCATATGTTATGGGAAAATCAAAATAATAGATTTTAATTTTGTAATTATATTTTGTAAAATTTATTGGTAAATAGATTTTAATTTTATAGTTATGTTTTATAAGATGTATGAGTATTATTATAAAAAAATGTTAAAATTAAAGTCGGATCAGTATGCATTTTGTTTCACCATTCAATGTAGTACAATTTATTGCATACCATTATCTTATATACTGCAGACGGTGGTATACTGCATACTAGAGTATGCATTTGAGCATACCAAAATGTTAGTACAATGTATTTGTTGAACTGCATACCAACCAACCATTCATAGCCTAAGTTGAGCTAATAGCTAATACCACCAACAATAATGTTGTTTGTTTATGGTCCCTTATATCTAACCATAACCATAATTATTAAACTGTCTTTTCTTTTTCGTTTTTGATTTAGACAGCAATGATAAAGCTGTTCTTTTATTTACACGACAAATTGTCTTATATAGAAAGTAGAAAGAATATAAAAGCACGCGTACCAAACATTTTATGATAAGGTAGTGGGAGAGATAGTGTGTACATGCTTCATGCTTGATGACACCATAAGTTAGTGTATCTATAAAATAGCAAAAAAGGAAATACAAATCCTTAGAAAACAATGATGCGATTATTAAAGGAATAATCAAGAAGACAAAATTGAAGAAAAACAAATTAATACGTCACGAAAAATATGAAGTTAACCAACTCGCGTAGATCTATTAGATGGAAGTTGTACAAGTTGGTTTTCATCCTCAGTTTGACGCTAACTAGACTTAACCAGTGGTAGATCCAGAATTTATTTTTATCGGGGTCACATAGAAAATTTGGACCTTGATTGAGAGTGTCAAAAGCTGAGTTTTAACCAAATATGCCATATATTAGTCTAATGACTTGTACCAAAACTATTGAAATATAAATTTAACATGGGTCATGTGACCGTTCTACTCAAAACGTGGATCCGCCACTGCACCTAACCTACAATTAAATGTGAGTAAAGAAAGTTGGAGTAAAGACCATTAGCAACAGTATCTGTGGGAAAACACCCATTTCATTAAGTGTCTGCGTCTTCATTTGTCGAGATATTATAATATTAATAAATTTAATATTAAACAAGAAGATTGGAAGACACTTACGCACTATTCGAAAGACACCCTGATGATGCTGATACTTTAGGAGATTTCAGAATCTCTAGATTACAAAAAAAAAAAAAACAAAAATGTTTTTACGTCTTTAGTTTGACGCGAATTAACCACCCAACATGCACTTAAATGCGATAAAAGAAAGCTGAATTTTAAAAGATATGATGTTTATCCACACGAAAAAGGACACAACTCCGCTCAAGTAAAGGCACGACAACAACTTCCATCATATCAGATAGTCACCAGTTTTTCCACTTCTAAATAAATCATATAGGTTTTTCTACTATAGAAATCCTAAACATAAATACATCAAACACATGCGTAAATGTTTTCTCTAACAACAATTACGATGTTATTCCAACCAGGAATTCATGGCTATACAAATACGTTAAACATTGAGTATTATTAAATAATTAATTACTTATGATTCGATGATGGATGCTATTAAGTATGACCACGTGTGGCAGATTTGAAAAGTTAATAGACGTTCAAATATTGAATCCGACGGGATCCAATTCATTTTTTATTCCACTTTTCTACTATGATTATAGTAACCATCATTAGTTGACAAAAAATATATAATAACTATCATTAATTGAGAAATTTATATTTTATTGAATTTCTCTTCTCTCGTATCATCATGTGCACTATACAATACGAAAAAAAAATACTTAACTGTTATTGTTCAATTTTAATTTTAAGATAAAATTTTAAACAAAGATTCCAGACAGTGCGAATACAAAATTTCTTATGAATTATATACTTACTCTAAAGCCAAGGTTCTCTAAAATAAATTTACCCTTTTTCTTGTTCCTTTTTCCAATAAAGTCGCTGGTGTTTATATGAAACAGATTAGAAAAAAAAATTTGATTATAAACATTTATTAAGATTAGGATGGCAAAGGTTCCCACTTCCCATTCTAGGAAGCTACACATTTCCTTTTTGTTTGATTATATAAATGCTTACGGACACAAGAAGAAATACCGTGAACATATTAATCATTTGGGACCCAAATGAAAAAGAGTTTATGTTTTTTTTTTTGTTTTATTGAAATAAAAGTATATTGTAATTTTGTGAAGTTTAAAGCACTCGTTTATCAATAATAATTATATAAAGAAAGAAGATAAGTTGCTTTCAAAGTGGCAAGAGTTAGGTCTTGATAAAAAGACTTGAAGGTGGTGGTGCCACACCAAAATCCTTGCACCTACACATACACACGTGCCCAAAGATTTAAGTAATGATAAAACAAGAAAAATAAATCATATTCTGTATTAAAGCATTGTAAATAAATAATATTTGGATATGTGTGAATAATTTAAGGATTAAAGAGTTGGAGAGGATGAATAAACAGGTCACATAAATCATAATATACCCTAAAATAAACGATCAAAGAATAGAATAGAATCTCTTGGTACTATCAAACAAACAATAAAAAAGGAAAAAGTGACGAAGACACCAATCTATTCATTCCCCACCATCTCCCATTATTATTTATCTCCTAGTATATTTTAATTTTATTATATATATATATATATATAATGGTAATAATAAAATTAGATCTCTGATTTTTTTTCTATATTTTGTTTTGTTTGGTTCACTCAAAATTTGTGGTTCTTTGATCCACATAATTTCTACAGATATGCTACTGTCTTTAAAATAATAACCGTAATTGATTTGAAATATAACAATAAATTTAAATCTGGATCGGGTAAACCATAATAACTCTTCTAAGAGCATGATTATCAATAGGTAATATAGTGAGTAAATATAAATTAAATCAATTTAATTAAATCAAAATCTATATTTACTATCACCAAAAGTTCTAAAAATAACATCTATATTATCAGTAAATATAACATTCTATCTCTATCTCTCTCCAACCTATATTACCTCCAACATATATTACCTCTAACCTATTTACTATCAATAATCATGCTCTAACCAGTTGAACTAACCGTACTTAATAATAATAATAAAAAATCTACGGCATAATAACTGAAAGCGTTCACTCTTACTATTTGTTTAAGCATTTTTTTTGTCTGTAACTTATTGATTGAGTAAAATATTTCTTATAACATATAACTATAAGACTGTTTAATGTTAATTTTGACATCATCTGCGATTGTAAAAAATATATATATATATATATATAAAATTCTAGTATATAGTAAAATATAGAGAAGCCATTTATAAGATTTGCACATTCTTCCATAACAAAGAAAGGCCCCACCCATTTCTTAAGGAGTATTGATATTTGCAGTTATATTTGTGGCAGTTATCTTAATGATTCTTTCTTAATGTTCTGTGTGTTTCCTCTCTCTCTCTCTATATCTCCCTGTGTGTGTGGTTCTTGATTTTGCCCAAACCTTTTGGTACCTTCAATGCATTAATCACATAGCTAAAGACTCCAAATTTAAATCTTCTAACGTCAATCGAATTAAATTCCCCAGCTTGTCTTGTTTTCCAAGAACTTAATCCCATCTCATTTCTCTTATCCCCCTAATTTGAATTTCTTGTGATTCTAGAGACAAAAAAAACCCATCATGGATCTCGAACGTCTAAGCCCAAGAAATCCAGTTAAGGTAACATTTCACTCCCTTACAATTTTCAATTTCAGTTTTAGTTTCAAAATCTTGTTTTGTTGCTAAAAATAGTTAAAAATATTTGTTGGTTTAGCAGAAAGAATCTTGGTGGACGGTTCTGACTTTAGCTTACCAGAGCTTAGGTGTAGTCTATGGAGATTTAGCAACTTCACCATTGTATGTCTTCAAGAGCACTTTCGCTGAAGACATAACACATTCAGAGACAAATGAAGAGATCTTTGGTGTTCTGTCTCTTATCTTCTGGACATTAACTCTAATCCCACTTGTTAAATACGTTTTTATTGTTCTTCGTGCTGATGATAATGGTGAAGGTGGGACTTTTGCTCTCTACTCTTTACTCTGTCGACATGCTAGAATCAGCTCTTTGCCTAATTTCCAGCTCGCTGATGAGGACCTTTCTGAGTATAAGCAAAATTCCGGGGAGAAACCGAGAAGTTTAAAAGTTCCAGGGTGGAGTTTGAAAAATACTTTGGAGAAGTATAAGGTTCTGCAGAATATGTTGCTTGTTCTTGCTTTGATTGGGACTTGTATGGTCATTGGTGATGGCGTTCTCACACCTGCAATCTCTGGTAAAAAAAGTTTGATTCTTTTCAGATTATAATGTGGACTTTTCAAGATCTTAGAAGCTGATTTATATATATATATATATATATATATGTATTTGGGTTGATTTTGTAGTTTTCTCAGCAGTCTCTGGATTAGAGTTATCTATGTCCAAGGAGCATCATCAATGTAAGCTCTTTTACCTCTTTTGATTTGATAGGACCTGTAGAGATTCTGTAAGTTAAAAGATGGAAATTTCAGTAAAATAGTTTAGGAGCAGGATTTGTTGCATCAAGCTAAAATTTCAGTAAAATAGTTTAGGAGCAGGAGCAGAAATCGTGTTTTAAATTAGCTATTTTGGTCTTTCTTCTGTCAACTCAGTCAATTGGCTAATTGAAAGTTAGGTAGAATCCATGTAAGATCAATAAGAAGCTTCTTAATTATGTAGTATAAAATAAGTTTATTAATGGTGTGGAAGGTGAGGCTGATGCAGATGCATTCTTCTTATAATCAATCATAAGATAATGAATGTGGTTTAGGAGTTAATGGTTTAAAAAAAATATAATATAAAAGTCGTAAAGTTTAAACCTTTTTGAAAAGTATAGTGGTCAAATAAAAAGTTAGTTGGTTTGGATAAGATAAGACTCTTAGACTCTGAAGTAACTTTCTTTGTCTTAACGGTTAAATAGTTGATTCACTTGTTACTTATTTACTGAATCAACTAAACCCGCGTAACTGTGCAGATGTGGAGGTGCCTGTGGTTTGTGCCATACTGATACTCTTGTTCTCGCTACAACACTATGGAACACATCGTTTAGGATTCTTATTTGCTCCAATTGTGCTCACATGGCTTCTCTGCATAAGTACCATTGGTGTATACAACATCTTCCATTGGAATCCTCATGTTTACAAAGCATTGTCTCCTTATTACATCTACAAGTTCCTCAAGAAAACTCGTAAACGCGGTTGGATGTCTCTCGGTGGCATCCTTTTATGCATAACCGGTAAAAACAAAACAAAGCGAAAGAACGGTTTTTTGCTTTTCTTGAATGTCAAGACTTTTATTCATAAAAAAAATTTCTTTGTGGTTTGTTCAGGCTCAGAAGCTATGTTTGCTGATCTAGGACACTTCACTCAGTTATCAATTCAGGTAAAGTTTATGACTATTTGTAAAGTTTGAATCATTTTGTGTTTTCTTGTTAGCTTTATTTGAAACCTTGGATATGTGTTGTTGTCTCTCTGGCTGCAGATTGCGTTCACATTCGCTGTTTACCCATCGTTGATCCTCGCATACATGGGTCAAGCCGCGTATCTATCGAAGCACCATGTCCTCGAGAGCGATTATCGGATTGGATTTTATGTTTCAGTACCTGGTAAATCTACTCATCTTCTTGTTAACAGGCTAAAATGCAATTCTTTGTTTGGCATAGTTTTCATAAGGTTGTTGTGTACAGAGAAAATTAGATGGCCGGTTTTGTCAATTGCGATTTTGGCAGCTGTTGTCGGAAGTCAGGCGATAATCACGGGAACATTCTCGATCATCAAGCAATGCACTTCTCTAGGTTGCTTCCCTAAAGTCAAAATCGTGCACACATCGTCGAAAATGCACGGTCAGATTTATATCCCGGAGATCAACTGGACTCTCATGCTCTTGTGCTTAGCCGTCACTGTTGGATTCCGAGACACCAAACACATAAGCAACGCCTCAGGTACAGTATCCATAACCACTAAACCCGAGAATGTAATAAAAATCAAGAAACTCTCCAGTTCTGAATCTTTTCTTCTAATGTACTCTGTATACAGGTTTGGCGGTTATTACCGTTATGCTGGTAACGACTTGCTTGATGTCTCTGGCAATAGTCTTATGCTGGCAAAAAAGCTCACTCTACGCGTTAGCCTTCATCTTCTTCTTCGGAACAATCGAAGCTCTCTACTTCTCAGCTTCACTCATAAAATTCCTCGAAGGTGCTTGGGTTCCACTCGCCCTCTCCTTTATCTTCCTCCTCATCATGTACGTTTGGCACTACGGAACTCTCAAGCGTTACGAATTTGACGTCCAAAACAAAGTCTCAATCAACTGGCTTCTCACACTATTCGGCTCTTCAAACCTCGGAATCGTCCGAGTCCGTGGAATCGGCGTGATCAACACAGAGCTTGTCTCTGGCATTCCTGCTATCTTCTCTCATTTCGTTACGAATCTCCCGGCGTTCCACCAAGTCGTCGTCTTCCTCTGCGTAAAATCTGTCCCTGTCCCGCACGTGAAACCGGAAGAACGGTTTCTTGTGGGAAGGGTTGGACCAAAGGAGTACAGGCTATACCGGTGTATAGCCCGGTATGGATACCGCGATGTACACAAAGATGACGTCGAGTTTGAGCACGACCTCATTTGCAGTATCGCAGAGTTTATCCGCTCGGATAAACCATTGAATTATTCGCCGGACCCCGAAAATGAATCTGGAACCAATGAGAGGCTAACCGTTGTTGCAGCTTCCTCATCTAATATGGAAGGCGTTCAAATCTATGAATACGA
>CM051382.1:19329390-19379390 GCA_028015245.1 Cardamine occulta | reverse complement strand
TGGTTGTGACAAACAAGAGCCATCGTCTTCATCAGAGGTGATTGAGCCACGAATTCCTTCGCCGCTAATCAAGAAAAGGGTACGGTTTGTGTTACCGGAAAGTGCGAGAATCGATAGATCCACGGAGGAGTTAACGGAGCTCATGGAGGCGCGTGAGGCAGGAATGGCGTTTATAATGGGACATTCGTATGTGAAAGCAAAGTCGGGATCGAGTGTGATGAAGAAGATGGCTATTAACTTTGGCTATGATTTTCTAAGAAGAAACTCAAGAGGACCTTGTTATGGTCTCTCTACTCCGCACGCTTCTACTTTAGAAGTTGGTATGGTTTATATCGTTTGACTAATACTTTTTTTTCTTTAGTTTGAATAAGCTTCAATTTTGTATATTATGATAAGGTAAAGTTGCCAGGGTTTTTTGCTGTTGTAAATTTTGTGTAGAGATGTTAGAGTTGCTTGTGGCATAAGTAAGATTATGCTTTTTGTTTTTGTAATGATTTGTCCCTACTCCCTACTGATTAAGATCGAAAGAAGAAAAGATTGAACAATAAGCAGACAAAACTCAAGAGCATATGATTCTTGTCTCTTTATGTTTCTTTAGCTCCAAATCTACTCTTTTGTCGGCTTAGCTCTCACCATATATATATAAGTGCATCTCCTCTGAGCAAGCCTTGTTCTGTTTTCCTTAAAATCACAAAATGAGGAAAAAGGCAAATTTGTTGGTTTTATCTTTAGTTTTCATGTTTTTCTTTTGTGGGTTATCCTCAGTCTCAGCAAAACCTCCTCCTGTTAGTGAGTTCTTGATTACCCTCAAAATATTTTTGATAAAATTTTGCATTTTTTTCTTGTAGACTTGAAGTAAATGTCTGAAAATGTTCATGTTTTTCTTTGTTTTTGGGAACAGAGATTGTAAGTGGGCTTGTGACAAATGTAGCATCAATGCTCTGGAAATGGTTGTGGTCTCTTCAAACATCCACAACCACAACAACTACCACAAAATCTGGTAATATAAGTATATAACTCATTACCCACAATGAAATCTTCATAGCTTTTTATTATGATCTTTGATGATTTCAAAGTTACAATTTTTATAAAGTAAAATACAAAACTTGAGAAAATATAACAGGGGTTTCTAGCCGTTCGATGGTGAAATACGAAAGTGGGTATAATATAGAGACAGTGTTTGATGGAAGTAAGCTTGGGATTGAGCCCTATGCAGTTGCAGTTTCTCCAAATGGAGGAGAGCTTATAGTCTTGGATAATGAGAACAGTAACATCCACAAAATCTCCATGCCACTTTCTAGATGTAAGCTCATGCATGTTCTTTTTCTTGTCTTTACTGATGATGGAAAAGAAACAGTGAAGATCGATTTAACTGGACATATACAATTATACATTAATAAGTTCTTTATCTTTTATAGATGTACGATCTATACTAAGTATGACCCACCAAAATGTTGAATCATATATGTACAATTATGCGTTGCTTCAAGATGGGGATTCGTTTTCTTTCGCTTTTTAGTTCAGTGAAAAAGTGAGTTTCTTCATTTTTACTTTTTTAGATTCCAAAATTTCTTCACAAAATTTTACTTAGACAATTAAAGCCTTTTTTATATTAAGACTTTTACACTTTAGTCCACAACACGACTCACTTGCTTTAACTCTTTAATCCATGTTGTGTTCTCTGTTCTTTAGGTTTATTCTTTCTGTTGTTTCTTCTTCGTCAAGTTAATAAACTTTTGTCGCATTAAAGCACCGAACTTTTGCTTTTAGATAGATTCTAAGATTCAAATTAGATAGATTCAGATTTTCGATTATGCTTCTCGTGTTTTTACTGCTTTTCACAAATAAAAGTAGGGATTTGCTAATATATGGGATTTGAATCTATTGAAGATGGTAAAGCAAAGCTAGTCTCTGGTTCACAAGAAGGCTACACAGGACACGTCGATGGAAAGCTCAAAGAAGCGAGAATGAATCGTCCTCGAGGATTAGCTATCGACGACAGTGGAAACATCTACGTCGCCGATACTAACAATATGGCCATACGCAAGATCACCGACGACGGTAACTACAATTCAGAGTTTCCGTTTGAGATTTTGAAAACGCGTTTTTGAACGTTTTTGTTTATTTACTTTTAGGTGTCTCAACCATCGCCGCCGGAGGAAGATGGAGCGGCGGATCTAAAGAGGAGTCAATGAGATTCTCCGATGACTTTGATTTGATATACGTCTCTTCAAGCTGCTCTCTTTTAGTCATTGATCGAGGGAATCAAATAATTAGAGAGATTCAGCTTCACGAACACGACTGTTCTCATCACGAACCCGACACAGATCTCCATCTTGGTAACCTTCTTAACAAATTTTACAGTCGTTTTACATTGCCGTTTTAGTGTTGTGCTTTGTTTGAAAAACGATGGTGTTTCTATTTTTTTTATCTTATCAGGAACCGCTTTGCTCGTTGCTGCTGGATTCTTTGGATATATGTTTGCGTTATTAGTACGTAGAATACGATCGTTGTTCTCTTGGTCTCGTCATGTGAGTGAATCGGTTTGGTTTCAAATTATAGAGTGAAACTAAAATCTAAACCGGAATAGGAAACCATTTAGCATCATTGTTCTGTTTTCTGATTTCAGGATAATAAGAGGTATGTTGTAGCAAAACCGAACACGACAATGGCTCCTTATCAACGTTATCCAAGACCGGTTCGACCTCCCTTAATCCCGCCTCAACATGAACCGGACAAAGAAGAAGGATTTCTCGGCTCGCTTGGAAAGTTAGTTGTGAAAACCGGTTCTTCGGTTTCTGAGATGATGTCCGGTTCAAGGAATGTAATTCCCCCAAACTTCCAGTACCACCATCAGCAAGAACCGAACCAGTGGCCAGTACAAGAGAGCTTTGCTATACCGGAAGAAGATGGACCACCGGCTTTAGAACCGAGATCGGGTACAAATCCGGATAAGCCTTACCTTAGAGCACAAGGAACTAACCAAAACCGATCTTATTACCAAGATTATGACCAATACCAAACCCAACAGAAACGAAACGTGAAGGATACGGCTTCGTTTGAGGATAACCGAGAGACGAACGAGATCGTGTTTGGGGCAGTTCAGGAGCAGGACGGTCGCCGAGAAGCCATGGTGATCAAGGCCGTTGATTTCAATGAAGCCAAGAACGATCAGCGAAACCTAAGGCCACGAATTAACTATATGGGATATTCTTCTCATGTTTACTGATTACACAGAGTCAAATTTTCACAATTTACTTAGAGCGTGTGTAGTAATATACTACTTGGTGTTTTATTAGTCTTAAATTCCTTACTTTTATCTCTGAAGGATACTTTTAAATCATAGTATAATGAGACTGAAGTGAAGAACCATCTAAGATTAAAAAATGTACCACTTCAATTTCGGTTTATATTAGAAAACCAATGAGGGGTTAGGGGAAGATTCTTCAAAAACCAGTTTGGGCGTTACGCAATGCCAGCTTTAGTTTTAGTTGCCATTTATGTCCGTACCTCTCTCCTTAAGAAACGCATTGGTTATACAGAGTTAGAAAGAGAGAGGGAGAAAAGAAAGAACTTGCAAGAGAGGGAAAATTAGGGTTAGGGTTGCAGAGAAGCAGAGAGGAAGGAGGAAGATTCAAAGAATCCAATCTCCAACTCTGTATTCGTCTCTCTCCCTATCTCTTAATCTTCTCGATCTTAATTTCATTGTTCGTTTTAATGGGGTTTCAATCTTTTCCGATCTCTGAAATGGACTCCACAGACGATATGCACGAAGCGATGTTTACGAAGCGAGGTTGTTGTTTTCTCATCCCTTGTCTTGGATCATCTCAGCCGTCTGGTCACGGCGGATCTGTGTGGTGGCAACGAATCAGAACCGTTGATAAATTGGAGCCTGGTGACCGGTGGTGGGTTTCAGGGTGGAGGAAGACGAGAGAATGGTCTGAGCTCGTGGCTGGACCCAAGTGGAAAAATTTCATCCGCCGCTTTGGTCGTAATCACTGCTGCTGCGGTGGAGACGGTGGTGTTAATCGGCTGGAGCAGGTTAGTTTCCGGTACGATTCGTGGAGTTACTCGTTGAATTTTGACGATGGAAAACAAACTGGTCATTTCGAGGATGAGTTTCCTTATCGTGATTACTCGATGAGATTCACCTCCCCGTCTCTTCCGGTCTCCACGAAATGCTCCATTGATTTCGATAACGATAAACACGCGCCGTCGCTGTTTAAGTGAAATGCCACGCGCTTCTCTCTTTTTTTCGTGTGGGCTGGCGTCTTACGTGCGCCGCACTTATGAAATGGGAGACATTAGAGGAAAGATTGGATTTTTTTTTTTCTTTTGCAAAGACATTCTTTTTCTTCTTCATTTTTTTGTAATTCTTTTCACTTCAAATGAAATTATTTATTTGATCAATATTTTTTCCCAAATTTGGGGTAATTTCTGTGTGTATGATGAATGAAAAAGACCTCTTTGATTATTAATTTTCAAGTAAAAACATTATGAACAATCTTCTTCGCATAACCAAAACTCCTAACCTTCCCTTGACTCATATTCTCTCTTTGTCGGAAAACCTCAGTATTTTCGGACCAGACCCATTGGAAATAGCAGAGTTTGCAGAATCGCCATGGATTGAGGAAGCCTTATTGGTCGGTTGGAGAAAATGTTGCAATTGCAGAGGATGAAACATTCTCCCCATGTTTTTTCAGGTTCATCACATTCTTGTAGAATTAGCTTATATAAAATTGACTAGTTGGAACCTTACCAAAACACAAAAAAACAAAGCAAATCTCTTTTAGAATTCCTAAAAAAAATATATACAATTTATACAACTCCATTTCTTCTCACACTACTCTTCTCCTTTTATAATGTTTTTGAAGGACTCGTTTAGCTTCAGAGTTGGAAAAGTTGGCAAGACTATAGTAATGTGGTGCAACATCTACAAGCCATTCACCGCGAATATATGTAACAGTTCTGATGAAATTTCGGCTAGTGAAAACACATTCGTTGTAAACTACCCACTCTGGTTTGTGATCCAAGCAATTGGAAGGATGCAAGTGAACCTCTTTATCTGTTTTATCTATAAGGTCAAGTAATGGCCAGTGCTTTCTAGGTGAGCCACTTGCATGAAATAACCGGCAAGCAAAGCCTTTCTTATGTTGACATAGTAGTCGCGGGTGTTGAAACCAGGGCTGCACAACTTCATCTGAAACCTCGACATGATCCGTATCAGCTGCTGTCTAACATTAACTGCAGACTTCATTGCTCTGTAGTTGATGAAGTTTGCATAGCACCAATCTGGATCTTGCTTGTTTTGCAAGAAAGCATGGAACACATTCAAGAGTGTGAGGTGATCTCCATCAATGTTTTAAAATTTTTTTTGCTTGGATGCCTCTCACAAACGAGATTACATCCTTATTTATAAGAAAACGTTAAGAAAGCATTATCTAAGAAAATGAAATAATTAAAAAGAAATCATTGATAATTTTCTAAATAACTAAATAGAAAGCATAGATAATTTTCCATTTCATAGTTTGACTTATTCTTGATTATTTCTTTTCTTCTTTAGGGAATAAACTATCCATGGTTTAGGACTTCTAGAAACATTCGTATCATTGCAAACCTAGATTTAGCTTCATCTGCTGCTTTTTGAGCTTCTCCTCTTGGCCTGATGAAACAATTGGGTACTGATAGCATTGCGGAGATCGAAAGGATCTCGTTTGAGCAGTTGAATTGAGAACTGACTATGAGCATCTTTGCCATCTGTGGGTCTAAGGGAAACTCACTCATCATCTCGCCTGTCTTTGTCAAGTTACATTCATCATCTAAGGCTCCTAAATGATACAAATCGTCCAAGGCCCGAGCGAAAGTCTCATCAGAAGGATGAGCCATAAGATCGAACTTTACCAAGTTTTTCACGCCCAGTCTTATCAAGGTCAGAACTGTGTTTGCAAGGTTTGATCTTAATATCTCAGGTTCCGTCTGCTTATCTAACTCATTGAAACTTTTCTCTGTGTAAAGTCTGATACATTTTCCAGGCTGTGTTCTACCGGCACGTCCTGCTCTCTGGTCAGCACTTGCCTTTGATATTGCGGACACCAACAAAGACTCGACACGAGTGTCTGCGTGGTAACGCTTCTGCTTGGAGAAACCAGGATCAACCACGTAAACAATCCCGTCAATGGTTAAAGAAGTCTCTGCAATGTTAGTGGAGACAACAATCTTTCTCTCATGATGTGGCGTAGCTCGAATACCTTCTGTTGGATTGCAGGCGAAAGGGTGGAATACAATGGCATGACTTTAACTTGATCTCCAAGTTTACCAATGATTCTTCTACAAACATCTTCAATCTCTTCTTCCCCGGTTAAGAACACAAGAACATCACCAGGTGGCTCACACATGTGAATCTGGACAACAGTGCTTATAGCAGCCTCGAGATAGTCCTTCACAGGTTCTCGAGTTTACAAAATCTCCACTGGATGGAGCCTACCGGGAACTTTGATAAGAGGCGCACTGCTAAAATACTCATGGAACTTGTCAGCGTCTAGGGTTGCACTCATCACAACCAGCTTAAGATCAGGTCGACGAACCAAGGTTTGTTTAAGAAGACCAAAAAGCAAATCCGTGGCTAAAGTTCTTTCATGTGCCTCGTCGAGAACAATCACTTTGTATCTCTGTAAAAGCGGATCTGTCATTGCTTCTCTCAGAAGCATACCATCGGTTAAGTACTTAAGCACCGTTTGAGAGCTGCTACAATCTTCGAAACGGACGGTGTAACCAACTTCTTTCCCGATCTCTACATCTATCTCTTCAGCTACACGACGGGACACAGACATGGCTGCACCTCTACGAGGCTGTGTAAACCCAACCAACCACTTCCTCCCATTAGGGCCAGGGTTAGGGTTTTCGTTGACCACTGCTTCTAGAACAAATTGTGGGATCTGCGTTGTTTTACCACTTCCGGTCTCACCGAGCAATAACACTATCCGATTCTGCTTCAATGTTTGGAGAAACTCTTCTTTCTGCGCCAATACTGGTAGATTCCTCCGTTGCTCCAGTATTTCGAAATACCTTGCAGAATACGTCTTCTTCATCATATCCATTCTTATCGATTATGTTCAACAAAAAACTAACCATCCACTTCCTCTATTTATAATCTTCTACAACGAAATATAATTTCCTTTTCTTATAATAAAAGGAAATTTGTTTCCTTTTTTTAGGTAAACAACAACAAAAAAAAGAAGAGAAAATAAATCTCCTTTTTAATTTTGGTCAAAAAAGGAAACTATGTAGGAATTAAATAAGTTATTTCGAAAGTAATTCGTTTTTCAATTTCATGTTAGGGAGGATTACAAAAGACATGATCAACAAAAAGAAAAAGAAAATAAATAAAGTACCGGTTAACTCGAATGGATCACCTGATCCTTAATTGATTTTTGTACTGGTACAGATTTACTATACCGGAATTAATCATTAAAGTGTTTGGAGTTAATTAAGTGACTAACCACCATCTGACAAAAAAAATGAAAAATCTAATATGAGTTTTTAAATATAGGGAACATGTCGAAACGTGCGGATCCAATAGATCTGGATTCCACAAAAAATGTTGAACCAGAACAATGTAACATATCAATATTAATTAACATAACACAAACTGTACATAACAATAACAAATAAGATAAATAAGATGCTAAAAACATAAAATAAATATAATATAAAACACTAATAATATAAATTATCAAAATATGAAGCATACATTTCTCCGATTGATTATGCATGCAGAATAAGTGGTCATAGCTAAGCGATTTGAAACATATTACCATTGTTTCATTCTTAGTACGTAAGCTATTGTTTTAACGGATTCAAAATGTTTTAACGTAAACCTTTCGGTCTTGAATTGACACACTTACGCTGACACAATAATCATTGCTATAACTGGTCGCCACTTGCAAGCCTGTGGGTATTGAATATTGAAAGAGAACTACTTCCATAACAGTGATTCAATTCATGGCCATTTGATTATTATTTGCTAGAATTCTTACACGCACAAATGTGACCTACACTGTAAATCAATCAGAGGCAGGAGCAATGACACCAAGAAAAACTGGACAATAACACATCGGAAATCAATGTTCAACTCCCTTAAGCAATAATCTAATCTGCAAATTCTAGTTCATTAAATTCTTACCATTTCTAAGAGAAAACAATCACAGGCAACGAGCTCATGAGTGAAGAAGGACACATACCTGCTTTCAGTTTCCACGTATTTATGTACATGGTTGATTTCATCTTCTGTTAAGTCCAATGCCACCTGTATATTTAAATCCTCCTTTAGGACGAGCATATATTTTATGTAGATGATAAAACAATCTACAGCAGATAACACTTATAAACTGATTGCTCAAACATCATATAATTTCATGGAAATCAAACAGGGGAATCTTGTTTGTAGATAGAAATACAAGGACGTACGCGAACAAGATGACATTTGCAAAAAAATGTGGTATATAGAGTTTTTCTTGAATGGTTTGCAGGGAGGAGGACACACGGTGGAGCATAGTCCAGATCAATGTTCAGAAGATGGATTGATGGAGATCCTCTCTGAAAATTCCGATGAACTGTAATTTTGCTGTCTTCTGATGCCTAAATCTTCTATAACTTTGTGTTGTTGCATTCTAAACAGAGAAGCTCTGTTTCATAGCATGTCACAGACCTTGTTTCATGTTCCATTTAAATATTTTCCAAAGCAGAATATGTCTTTTTATTATTTCTCAGTCATCATCAATGTTGAAAAAAACAAAACCACACTCTTTTAAATGAAAAAACACAAGAATGATGTAGGACTCTGGAGTCTGCTCGTTCATAAGTGGACTTTGCAAGATAAGATACTGTATCATTCACAAGATGAGCTTTTGGATCATCCAAAGAAATGGCAACAATCACCAACAGATCATTATCGCTACAACATAAAAGGAAAAACTTCAACTGTTAATCGGGAAACATTCCCGTAACGGTTAAAACGTAACATTCCTAACGGTTAAACTTTAAACTTGACCTTTTTCCTTTTTTTTAGTGATTCCTAACGTCATCTTTCCCTTTTTCCTTTTTTCGAACCTGAAGTCACGAACCTTCATCCTTTATAAACTCATCAGTTGTTGTTTCATGAGAAATCAAAATTCTCACATAGCAACGTGAGGATGTTAGAGACGGAACAGAGCACCGCCGTCTCCATTATCACCGATCTCTGAAAAAGCAAGCAAACATCAGGCTCGCTATACAATTCAATTTTCTCGCCGGAATCTCAATTCCCGATCTCGTTATCACTATCTCCTTCATCCTCCTCTCCACCACAGAGCATCCGACGAACTCAACATGCTTAACTTGCCTCCACCGTCTTCAATCTCTAATGAAAACGATCATCTCCTTCATAAAAACTCCGATTTACTCTAGCTTATCCATATCTCCACTTCATCTTCCTCCACCGCCTCTCCATAACCGTCAACAGATCTCCGATTTCGGTTGTCAAATTGCGGTTTCTAATCATTCTCGTCCGGCCACCAAAAACAATCCCGACTCAGAGAAGAAGCCATGGATTTCCACGGAATACTCAGCTCCGACTCGGTAATTTCCTTTTTCTTTTTCCAATTTCCATTTTTTATTTTTACTCCTATTTCGTAAAAAAAATATTTGTTTTTCAAAAATTATATTTTAAGTAAATAAAGTTTTTATTATATAAAGTATTTTTTTTATAGAATTTTAAGTGTTAAATTTCAAAATGTGAAAACTAACCAAATTTGGTATCTCGTCCTTAGAATTTTATTTGGTCCGTTAGACGTGTTACAACTTCAATATGTTTTCATGTGATGTAAATTTAACACTTGATTTTCTAATTATTTTTAAATAAAAGTATTTTCAGTTTTTGTTTTTTGGATTTATAACTAAAATTTAAAGTTTTCAAAATTATATTTTGAAGTAAATAAATTTTTATTATATCTATAAAGTTTTATTATATAAAATATTTTCGTTTTTAAGAAATTTAAGTGTTAAATTTCAAAATGTGAAAACAAACCGAATTTGACATCATTTCTTTAAATTTTTCTTTGATCTGTTAGAGGTATTATAAGTTCGGTATGTTTTCATAAGATGTAAATTTAACATTTGATTTTCTGATTATTTTTGAATAAAAAAATTTCAATTTTTATTTTTAGATTTACAACTAAAATAGTTTTAAAATATATATTTTAAGTAATTAAAGTTTTTATTATATGAGAAAGCTTTCCAAACAAGTTCACCAGATTGAGAAACAGAGAAAATTCCTTAGGAATGTTAAGTGTTTTTTTATCTCTGTTTCTTATTAAACAAGTTCACTAGATTGATCAATTCCTTAGGAGTGTTAAGTGTTTTCTTCTTTCTTTTTTCTCTTGATTGCAGTTTTTGATGAATGTTCTTGTGTTGGTTACTTATTTTTTCTAAAGTGATTTTTGTTCTGATTACTTGCAGTGGTTTGTGGATCACCCGGAGTTCATATTGAATTCATTTTACATTGGTGGAGATTCATATTCCGGGATAACTAACTGTTCCAGCAGTTGTTCAAC
This sequence comes from Cardamine occulta, assembly GCA_028015245.1. NCBI lineage: Eukaryota > Viridiplantae > Streptophyta > Magnoliopsida > Brassicales > Brassicaceae > Cardamine > Cardamine occulta. The sequence continues at coordinate 19,368,801 of CM051382.1, read as the reverse complement.
ATCTTTCAATTGGTACTCTTTTTAATTATCACTTAATATGCTTCTTGTCGGTATCTTTTGGTTTAAAGCTTTTAATCACATTCTACAATATGAAAACATGAAATGAGAATGTACGCAGAAGAAGATACCTTTGTGAATTCTTTTGGTTGGTTCTATACAAAATATAAAAATAATAAAATGTACAATTAAACATTCACCAATTATCTGATGCAGGGACTAGGAAAATGGAATCGATGCATCATCCAAAACATACCATAGACACTCGATATTCTCAATTCCATTCTGTATTAAAGTGAACAATACTGTTAAAGGCTTCCGCTCTCTCATATTCAGGCAAGATTTATTATTAATTTCAAAAATAATAAATGGATTCTATAACACAATTTGATAGTATTATTCAGACAAGATGATAAAACAATCTACAGCAGATAAGACTTATAAAATGATTGCTATAAATTCATGGAAATCAAACAGGAGAATGAAATGAAACAATCTCGTTTTATCCAAATCACTAGCCAGACCTAGTTGATCAACTCTAAAAATTCTTCCACAGAATAACCAAACACATAGTTGATCAGAACCGCTTCGATTTGAGCCAAGCCAATACGAATATCATCATCATCATCATCAAGTATTCAAGAGGATAATTAATGACTGCCTATTAGCTCCTAAGGACTCAGAAACCAACGATTTTGAAACTGATCATGCAGAGAAGAGCATTACAGAAGAATCGACCGATTCAGATTCCACAAGGAGTACCTGCTTAGCAAGTAGTTCGCGCTCCACATTTCCAGATGCAAAAATCGTAAGGGAAATCTTCGTCGGATTGGATTCCCGAACGGAAAGCCTAGCTCATCTAATTTGGCCCAACTCAGGCCCATCACCAGGAAACAAAACTCAATTTGTTGTTTCTTAAGTAAAACACTTTTTTTTTTAAGATGGAATGGAGTGTTTATTGATATAATTAAATTTGAATTTGAGAAAACAAATTTCTTCTTCGTTGTGATATAAATATTTTTTTCAAACTTCTATTATATTATTAGAAAGTAAGTATTTAACTTAAAAATATGTTTTAAGATATTTTTCGGGTTTCTAAATTCCTTATATTCATTTTTCTTACATAGTTTTTTGTTAAATAATTCTGAATTCATGTAGTATGAATTATTGTTGAATATATAATAATTTTTCAATTAGCATGTTAATATAATATTATTACACTTATGCTTTTACAATTAAAAAATATAGAAAGGCATTCCAACATAAAGTAGTCTATTTTGCCTCATTAGCACTTGGTTTTATCCATGTTGACTTCATGCTCTGCGATTGCATCAATAAAACAAAACTTAAATATATAATATGAAGAACAAAACCTATATTTAGTAATTAGGAAAATTTTCAAAAATAAATGAAAGAGATAAATAAATTAAAATAATTATTAAAAAGAGGAAGATGGTTAATTTTCTTTGGTTTTGCTTTATATCAGATTCATGTACATGTAATAAACTAAATACGAATATTCAAAATAAAATATAATTCTAATTCTAAAGTCAGTTCAAAAACGCTAAATTTCTATAAAAAAATCCACTAAGATAATAGTGTCCAAAGCATCTATCTCCTCACTCGACGACTTCATATTCTTTTTCCATTTTTGTTGTATGCTCTAAAGCAAGCAGAAGAAAAGCTAATCAATTGTTCAAGTCATGCACAAAATCCAATTACTATTCCTCAAGAGCTTATTAAATACAAATATCAGCAACTTTTATCATCTCAAAAACATGAGATTCTATCAATCAAACCTCTGCATATCCAATTAACCTTTGAGTCATTTGATTGCATTCGATCGATGATTTATTACTGCTATATGAAAAACGAACCAAACATAATAACACATGTAGTAAATAATCTCACAAACACAGTATTAAAGAACTTTATGGCAGTGGCAATGGCAATGGCGACAATGAGATGAAGAGATGGTGGTGAATTCGGCTTTTTTATGATTATATGTGGCTATGACTATGTATTTGACTTTTTCATTAAAAAGAATAAGACGTTTCTTTCACTTGAAGCTCCTTCCACATGAACCTCATTAGTGTCAATGAAAACCAACAATTTACTTCCCTTTCCAGCTACTGTGAAGATCTTTTCACCAATTCTAATGAGTCCTTCAAAGCAAGCTGGATAAAAAAGATTGACATGTTTTTGAATAGTTTCGGGGTTTCCAAGACAATGAGAGACCACTCAGCATCCTTACGAATCCAGATTCGGTGAGTTTCCATGCTACCTTGAAACAAGATACCTACATTGCCTCCGACTTGAAATGGGCAGGTTCCCATATAAACGTGCAACCTATTGAAGGCTCTAGAATCGGAATGGAAGTAAAAGATTCATCTTTCAGAGCAAAACTCATGAGGCTAATCTTGTTACTAGTGAGTGATGCTCCATAAAAGATGGCCTCAGCTATTGAAACGGATATGGTACAAGGCGTGTGAGGGACAAGACAAGCAACATGTTTTCATATCCAGCAAGCGTGATTACTTTCAACTGTCAACATTTTGTGATTTCCAAAGTTTTCAGAATTAGTAAATAAAAGGATTTCCCTTTTTTTGAAAATTATCTTTTTCTTTGGTGGTTAGGAATTATTAATATCTCATTATTGATTTAAGCACCTTATGAGAAAAATAAAAAATTAGAAGAAATAAAACTTCTCAAGGGTATTTATGTCTTTTGACATGTTTACTTCGAGTGGATAATGTGAGAAGAGAAGAAGAAGCGCAAAAATCCATTCTTTTTACTCACAGTCTTATCGAGTGAAGATTAGGTTGCAGCGAAAATGGCGTCGATAGCAGCTTCTTCTACCTTTCATTCCTTCTGCAAAACCAAAAGCCCTAATCTTTCTTCTCCCAATTATCTCCCTTTGTCGAAAAACCTCAGCTTTGGGACCAGACCCGTCGGAAATAGCCGAATTTGCAGTTTAGCTGGGTTTATGAAGCAGAATCAAGTTGGGTTGAGGAAGCTTTCGTCTATTGGAGAAGGAGGAGAAGGCATTGCAGTCGCAGAGGAGCAACAACAAGAGACTGTCTCTGTGCCTGTCTCTCCTTCAGACACACTCACAATGTTTTTCCAGGTTCATCACTCTCACTCTCTTTTTTGATTAATTTTGGTCTAGTGAATTTGTGTGATTATCATCCTCATTATCCAATTACAGATTGGTATTAGATACACGTAGGCTAGTTGAATTGGTTCATGGTTATATCAGGTCTTAGAAATGGGCAATTTCAATTTGGTATTTTGAACTGTCCTAAAGATCATATGAGAACTACTCTGTTGCTATTTCATGCGTGGTCTCAAATTGAGTCTGATTATTGGCTTGATTTTGAAGGCTGATGGAACTTTGAACGAAGCAGCTATTCCTAATGTGACAAGGGCCTTACAGGTAATACTTTTGCTTTGAAATCTCTACCCTTGAACTAGAAATCTATGTAAATGAAAATCTACCATTTTGTTTACTTTTTTAGATTCAATCCAATCACTTTAGTTGTGTTAATAAAAACTCTTAAGTTTGTGTGGAGCTTGGTAAAAATCTTTGTGAGTGTATATTGTTTCTTTTTATTTCTTAGATTATGAAACCCTTTTGGTACTTGTAAAGATTGAATTTAAACTCTCTAGTCTGTTAAACTCTAAGTTTCAGTTTTCACTTTACTCTTAACACGCTGTATATCTTCCTTAACAACTACACCTTTAGCTTTAGCAAACAGTGAATATAACCAATAGCCAATCTTGTTTGTTCCATCAGGATATAGATGGAGTTTCCAATTTAAAGGTTCAAGTTTCTGAAGGTGTTGCCGTCGTTGAGGTATTTTTACATCCAACAGTCTCTTGATACATTGCCTTTATATATACCCTGCTCACACACATACACATATACATGTGTAGAGGCTATATATCTATATATATATAGATAGATAAGGGCAGATTTTGTATATGTGATTAGAGATGTTATAGCCGGGCAAGTGTTTCATTTTGTTTTACATTTTGAAAAGTCAAGAGCTTTATAGGAATAGTACTGTTACAGCTGGATCAAACTTATAACAACATTTATTATGTTCGATGCTTTGAATCAGACGATTGAATCTAGCTTAATGTTATGTTCAATGTGTGTGTGTCTGTGAAGCTTTCAAAGCAAACAACGGTACAAGCAACAGGAGTGGCGTCAAGCTTGGTGGAGACTATACAAGGAGCTGGATTTAAGTTACAGACTTTGAATCTGAGCTTTGAAGATGAATATGAGGTTCTTGTCTAATTTAACCATCTTTCTCCACCATTTTTGTGAGTAAAGAAACACATTATTATGTATCAATTTTTAGGGATACTTTTCTTTCATTTGTTCCTGGCAAGATAACAACAATGTGGTAAATTACAAAAAGTGGGAATTAATGTTTGAAATAAAATAAAAAAGAGAAATAGAAAAACATATATTGGGTCATATGGGTTCCCACAAAGCGTGGAGGTTGGGACTTTTGGGTTCAATTCTTTGTACGACGCATGTGGTTGTGTGTAAATATATGATTGTCAATATGTTTTAGATATATCTATATACGATGTGAACTGTGAATTATATGGTGAATCACAGCTCATGCTTTGTTGTCCTTGTGTATCAACTTGTTTCACATTTCTTTACTTTTTTCAATTGGGTATTATTGACCAAAAATATCTGACGCCTTAAATTGGATTGACACAGCTTGCTTAGTACGTGTTACACTATAAATTTATCTTAAGATTTTTCATAATTATCTTAAGGTGGTGTTAAATTTGTTATCAGTTTTTCATAATACTAATGATTATAATTTATACATGTTGATCTTTTTCTTGGCAATGGCTCAAAATTTACTTTATTTCAATGAAAACGAATATGATAACAAACATCTGCTTTTCCTCGTAAAATAATGAAATTATGATGCGTGGAATCTGTTTTACTAGAAGAAACTAAATTAAGTAGAAGCAAACATTCATTCGTAATCAAAATTTTAACAAAAAAGAGGAAATTAAAGTGTACTCACGACATCTGTAATCATAAATCCTATACTCGTTGCTGATTTCACTTTAATGAACTGTTGACCTCTTTTTCGAAATATCAGAATTCAAAACTAAATAAATCACCGCAACCATTTAAAGAACTCATGTGCTGTTGTCCATCTCTGATTTTATTACACTATATTTTTTTTTTGTAAGAAAATAGTATAAAAGATATTTCAAAACACAATATGGTAATTTCGTAGGCCATGTTAATAAAGCTCGATAAACGACAAACGCTTTCTCACTGGTGCAATAATCGAAGCGAAGATGAAATGAATAAGCGACACAGCCTTATGGGCAAAACGAATGCTATTTATAAAATACGTATATTAATGTCAATTTGTCATCCACTAGTTTCTCGGGCTGCTCAAACATACCCCCTCTACTTCATAGAGTTAAAATTATTTTTAATTTTTACTGATAAAGTCGTCCAAGTTGATGTACGAATAAAGTGGTCTTTTCAAGTATAATCCATTTTGGGAATCTGATATTTTGTTCCTCGAGCTCTGATGCAGTGAAAGTTCAAAGAGCTGGCATGCATATAATAACTGCTCTAGACCTAACACTTACTATGCATTTTAATTACTATTTATTACTTATTTATGGATAATATGATAATTTTTAATTTATTTATTTGGTTTTGAAAAAGGAGCTTCTATTTATAGCACAAAAGGCCATTGGTCTTCTTCGTGTGACTTCACCACTTTCTCATCTCCCACAATAAATGGCTCTCTCGCTTCTTTCGGTCTTCGTCTTTCTCCATGTCTTTACCCATGTAAGTTATTATTTTCTTTTTACAAAAATGTTACTATTGTTTTCAATTCTACTGTGTTACAATAAAATAGTATATAGTTTTTGCGCATTTGAACTAACTATATAATTTGATTAATCACCTATCAGGTCGTTTTTGCTGCTTCAAATGAGGAATCCAATGCATTAGTATGTTTCTAGTTTTCGGTTATGCGTATTTACTATTTAGCTATGTTCCCTATTATTTTAGACAAACATATAATAATTTTTGTAATTTGTAGGGTTCCTTACCGACGCCAACTCCTCAAAACCCACAGCCATCTCCAGCAATAATACCGCCGTCTCCGGCAATCAAACAACCGACGCCATTGTACAAGCCACCCACTCCGCCAACTACTCCGATTAAACCACCCACTACCATACCTCCCATCACTCCGGTTACACCAGCGCATCCACCGGTTAAGTCATATCCAACTCCTCCTGTTAAACCCCCAACAAAACCAGCGGTCCAACCACCTACAACATCACCGGTCAAACCACCTACGTACAAACCCCCGACGCCATCGGTTAAACCACCGCCGGTCCAACCACCTACGTACAAACCACCCACGACACCACCGGTCCAACCACCTACGTACAAACCCCCAACGCCACCGGTTAAACCACCGCCGGTTCAACCACCAACCTACAAACCCCCAATGCCACCGGTTAAACCACCGTTACCGCCTGTCAAACCTCGGACACCACCGCCCATAAGCACTCGGATAGGTAATAATATATTCTTTAAAAATAGTACTAATGATTATCGATGGTTGGATCATTGGACTAAATTTTGGACGGTTTAGATTGCGTGTCTTTATGTGGGACGAGGTGTAGCAAACAGTCAAGGAAAAACCGATGTATGAGAGCGTGCGTCACGTGCTGCTACCGCTGCAAGTGCGTGCCTCCTGGCACGTACGGTAACAAGGAGAAGTGTGGATCTTGTTACGTCAACATGAAGACTTATGGTGGCAAACCCAAGTGTCCTTAACCTTTTTTGACGATGGTCGTCAATGTGAAAGGAAATAATTAATTTTATCAATGGGGTTTTATAAGTTTGTAATGTGTTTCTTTTTGTTTTAGTATTTTTGAGTTGGGTTTGTGTTACGGAATGTAGAATATTAAAAAAAAAAGAAGGAAAATCTCGATGAACCTTGGTTTTTCTGGATTTGTTTTGTTTTGTGCGAATAAAATAGGGATACAAATAAAGTTTTGAAATCATATAATAATATCCCAAAAGGTTAGTTTATTTTATTAACTCATAGGCAATTAATTCTACGACCCATTAAACTCTTGTATCGGTAAGATGAAACTTGAACTAAGTATGATGGGCTAGAAGAAACAGCAAAGATTGGAATGAAACTATAAATTAAATTTGATAGAGAAAACAACGAAGATTGGAGGATATGACAAGCTTTATGCAGGAGAAGATGAATGCGTTCTGCTAGCAGTAACTTTATAGTTGGGTCAATGCTCTTATTGCAGATCTTATTTGGGCCATAATTGGGCCACTTTTCAGAAGTTGGGGATTATTTGGGCCGATATGTTTGAGGATCATTCGGGAGCAAGGTCATAAAGAGCAAGATCATTCACGGATTACCAAAATACTTCAATACATGTCACGGCTTATCTCACATTTTCTTGATAACTAACTAGAGCCGGTCTTTAGAAATTTGGGGCCCCAAACGAAAAAATAATTTTTCAATTACTTAATAGAAAAAACAAAAATTTCAGTCTCCACAAAACTAAAGTTAAAAAAAAAACTACAATAATATCTTTAAAAAATAACAACAATTTAAATCTTCTAAAAACAATACTTCTTCTATTTTTCTCTGCGAAATCATATTTCAAACTTGTATAATCGAGATTTTTAACCATAATTTTTTTTTCTTTTCTCTCAAGAAAATTCAAGTAGCTTTTTGCTTTAGAATAAATTAACGATTCAGATTTTTTTAGAAAATATTACCTCTCTAAAACCAAAAGAAGAGAAAAAAATGAGAAGTCACATAAAGAAAAAGGTTAACTTAATTTTTTTTTTTTAATTAAATAATATATTGTAATATTTAAATAATAATAATTTGAGATCCACATAATATTTTATCATATATTTATACAAAAATTAATACATTATTCATCATTTTCATATATATATTTTTTTCACTCTTTGACGTCAACTAAAATATATATACATATATATATAATTTTTTTTGTGAGAATCTCCTAAAAAGTGAGACCCCATTCAAATGTTTCATAGAAATGTGTTCAACGCCGACTCTGTAACTAACCCATATTTAAATGATTAAAAAGTAAACTCATGGATGGGTTTTTAAATGGAAGTGGGTTTTGTTTTCATACTCGTGTAATCTTATGCTGAACATGTCTTCGATTCAGGAAGATCTTCAGAGCAAGAAGACCTATTCAGGGCTTAACCAAATACATGTCAGCTTACACTTTTGGTTATTTATTTTTCTTTTATCGTTTTATTATTGTGTAGTACACATTGTAAGTTTGTAACTATAGTATTTTCAAATGCAAGTGTGTTTTGTTTTCATACTCGCGTCAACTAGATAATGTAATCTTATGCTGAACATGTCTTCGCTTGCTGCGATGCTTTGGGGGCAAAAGAGGAGTCGTAACTATTTAGTTGACTTTTAAAATACTGTTTAATTTATTCATTATGAATTTAAGTATTGTCAAATGGACTACCTTTTTCAGGTATAGATAAGTGTTGACAAAAAAATAAAATAAAAATAAATAAGTATTGTCAAATGGACTAGTGTTTTCAGGCATGTTACTTGTCTCATTTTCACAAGTAACATGTCTTTATTACCTGTCTTCACCACACATCAGTTTTAGCAAGCTAACGCCATGGATTCTTCTTTACCGTTGGAAAAAGAAAAGAAAGATTCTTGTTTACTGTAAGTAGTACGATTACTCTCATATCTATTTGTTAATTTTTCAGTCGCTCAACTTCTTTAGTTAAATAATATTTTGAAAATAATTAAGCTTAAGCGATCAAGTAGCAAAATTATTCGTTTAACGTAAGAATCTCCAAATAAACCAAATATTTTTCGTTGCATCATTTGGACATTGACTAAATTCTCGATTTTTCTGGTTCCAGAAATGCTTTTGCGCTGGGAAAGTTTGTGTTGAACTCCGGTCTCTTACACAACTCATGGAGTAAGATCTCAGAGTTTCAAGAATCACGCCAAGATTCGGGTCTAGAAATCAATATTCACAAGATTTACCGAGAAGCGAATATCACAACTGTGGTTTTTGCAGAAAATGAAAATCTGTCTCCTTTCCTCTGTTCCGAGAAGATTTTCCCACTATCTGTTCAGAAGCTTGATTTAGAGCTTTTTGACTCTGCCTATAACCTCACTGACCTCAAATCAGAGGTAATATAATATAATTTCACTCATACACTCTTCAGAATTTGTTTCATGCAACTTCAGTCAATATATATTTCATTCCTGGTTCGAAATATGTTTAATCTAGTTAACTCAGACATGTTTAGAATTATTTGGATTTAAAGTTGTCAAAATTCAAAGGCAAATACTAAATGTTGAAATTTATATATGTCTTGTAGTTGCTTCAATCGCTCGAGTCTAAGAAACATGTGATCATCACTGGAGCTGCTTTAGGAGGAACCATCGCATCTATCTTTACGCTATGGCTTATAGAAACTATCAACCCAAAACTAAGACGCCCTTTGTGCATCACATTTGGCTCACCTTTGATTGGAGACGCTTCTCTGCAAAATTTTGTAGAGAATTCAGTGAGGAATTCATGTTTCCTCCACGTGGCTGAAGTAGCACAAACTCGAATGAAGGCGGATCTCTGCAAGCCTTTTGGAACGTTCTTGATCTGTTTTGATCCCGAGTGTCTATGCATCGAGGACACTGAAGCAGTCATGGAGTTGCTAATTGGTGATAATACTAATCTAGTAGACTGGAGAGACTACGGCGAAATCCTAAAGCGCCTGGACCAATCTGTAATGGCGGATTCAAGATTGATGATCCCTGATGATATTGTCAAACAAATGGTGGAACGTGCGGAAAAGAAAGCGGAGCGTTTTGACAAGTCTAAGCGACTACTTAACGAAATCAAGATATCGATGGCCTATATGGAGTGGTACAAAAAGAAATGCAAGAACGACAAGATCTGTTACTACGATCGCTTCAAGAACCAAATCTCTTCTCCGAATAAGGAGTTGGATATCAAAGTTGGCTCTGACAAAATAAAGCTAAACCGTTACTGGGAATCAGTGGTTAAAGATGTAGAGAATACACCTCAGAGCGATACATCAATTCTCACGAGACGGTTTCTATTCTCCGGGAACAATTACAGGCGGATGATGGAACCGCTTGACATTGCTGAATATTATTTCAATGGTGGGAAAGACTATCGAACCTTGGGAAGGTCTAACCACTATGTTATGCTCGAGAAATGGTTTAAGGCGGAAAAGATAGAACCGGTTAGACGCGAAAACGAAGATTTGAGTGATCTTTTAACGTTTGATTCTTGTTTCTGGGCTGAAGTTGAGGAATCGTTGATTGTAATCAATTTGCTGAAAACAACCGTGGCGGTGAGAGACAAAGAGCTATTGACCGAAAAACTTGTGGTGTTTGAGGAATACGTGTGGAAAATTATCACAAAACGTGAGGTATCGCCGGAGATTTTCTTGGAGAATAGCAGTTTCATGAGGTGGTGGAAGGAGTACAAAGAGATCAAAGGCTTTAATTCTCCACCTTCAAGTTTCACCGACTACATGAACACTGGGAAGTATGAGAGTTATGGTCAGCCAATAATGGAATGAAGCTATTCATTTATATTTACATTTCAAGTTAATAATGCGTTCGATTCAGATGAGTGATTGTTATTGTTTATTTACAATCTAAAATAAGTCCTAAAGTTTTTATGAAATTTCGTTACCAACTTCATCTCGTTACAAAAGAAAAGTTCTTATTATAAGAAAGCAAAAGCAAAAGGAAAAGTAGACTTTTGTTGATATGTCATTGTGAGTATGAGAAAAGCGAAATAAAATAAAATTATTGATATGTTGATGTAACTTATAAAAGTGATTTGATAATGTTTATTTGTTGTTTCTAATTCTACGTTAAACTTATACTTTAATACATGCTACTACAGTTGGGTCAATGCCCTAGTTACATATCTTATTTGAGGCTATACTGTGCCTACATGTTTTAAAGAATCATTCGGAAAAAGTCTTAAGAGCGAGAGAAGAAGGTATTGATTCTTCTGGACTCGTTCTATTGTACACATTGTAAAACGCTATTGTTTTCAAAATGCAAGTGTGTGTTTTTACTTTGAATTTTTTTGTATTCACACTTGTGTCAATTATTATATCTTACTCGTATGCTGAACTCTTCACTTTTTTTCTATTCTACGCGGAAATGAGAGAAAGGGGACCGACAATTCACGATTCATTTGACTTTTCATGTACTGTTTATTTAATAATTTATATATTATGGATTTACTTGTCAAAAATAGACTCTACTCTCATTTTCCGAATTTACGGTTCCAGCGATAATACTTCACTGTTAAGTGTTTTCTCTGCAGATCTGCTCCAGCTAAAGCCATGGAGGATTTTTCACTGTAAGCATTACGATTACTTTTTTTTCTTTTTTCTTTTTCTTGTCAATTCTTGAAAATCTTGTTCTTTGAACATTGACTAAATTCGAGGTTTTCTTGGATTCCAGAAATAGTTTTGTAATTGGGAAGCTTGTGTTGAGCTCCGGTCTGTTACAGTTCTTGTGGAATAAGATCTCTGAATCACCTCCGAATCAAGATTCATCATTTAGATTCGAAACTTACCATGAACGGAAATACACACTTGTGGTTTTTGACGCACAATCAATATACAGAAACAGCTCTGCTTCTGTTTCTACTCTTCTTGAGTCAAAAACTAAAAATCCTTTTCCCTTCCTCTTCTCCGAGGAGAAGACCTCATTCTCTGTTCACACAACTGCTTATAACCTTTTTACCTCTGCCAATGAAAGTCTCACTAACCTCAAATCAGAGGTAATTAAATAGCTTTTGATACTCTCTTCAGAATTTGTTTAGAATTTTTCTTGTTTTCATAGTAGCTGCGATCAAGACAACATCAGCATCTTTGGTAGTTAAGTCTTAGCTTAAACATTTTTGTCTACAATTTCAGACAAAATTCAGAATCTTGGAAGTTTAGTGTGTCTTCATAAACATTTCTGTCTTGTTAATACTCTGTTTCGAAATTTGTTTTATCTAGTTTGGCTTCCTCTCTGTAACTCACATCTTTAGAATTATATAGTTTTTAAAGTACTCTTAGTTGTCAAAATTCCAAGACAAATCTGAAAAAAGTGATTTGTCTTGTAGTTGCTTAAATCGCTCGAGTCTAAGAAACCGGTGATCATCACTGGAGCTGGTTTAGGAGGAACCGTCGCATCTCTCTTTACGATATGGCTTCTAGACACTATCGATCCAACACTAAAACGCCCCTTGTGCATCACATTTGGCTCGCCTTTGATCGGAGACGCTCATCTTCAACAGATTCTAGAGAATTCAGTGAGGAATTCATGTTTTCTTCACGTGACTGATGTTGCACAAACTCACATCAGTGAGGGTGTCTTCAAGCCTTTTGGAACGTTCTTGATCTGTTTTGATTCCGAATGTATCTGCATTGAGGACCCTGAGGCGGTCATGGAGTTGCTAGTCGGTGTTAATAACACCGATCTAGTAGACGGGAGCGACTACGGTGAAATCTTAAGGCGTTTTGACTCGTCCTTAATGGCGGATTCAAGACTGATGATCGATGATGTTATCGATCGAATGGAGGAACGTGCAAATAATAAGAAGCTGCGTTATGATCAGCTTAAGAAACTAAACAGCATGAAGATATCAATGGCGTATATAGAGTGGTACAAAAAGATATACAAGGGTAAGAAGATCGGTTATTACGATCGGTTCAAGACCCGACCGATGGAAGAGGACGATATAATTATCGAGAAGCGGATAAAAGAGTTGAACCTTTTCTGGGAATCAATGGTTGAAGAAGTCGAGAAGAAGCCCCAGAGTGAAAAATCGAATCTCAAGAGACGGTGTCGCTACGCTGGGAACAATTACAGACGGATGATCGAACCACTCAACATTGTTGAATATTACCTCAGTGGTAAGAACGACTATCGAAACTCGGGAAGGTCTCGTCACTATGTTATGCTCGAGAAATGGTTTAAGGCGGAAAAGATAGAACCGGTTAGACGCAAAAACGGAGATTTGAGTGATCTTTTAACGTTTGATTCTTGTTTTTGGGCTGAAGTTGAGGAATCCTTGATTGTAATCAATGCTCTGAAAACAACCGTGGGGGTGAGAGACAAAGAGCTATTGACCGAAAAACTTGTGGTGTTTGAGGAATACGTGTGGGGGATGATCGAAAAACGTGAGGTTTCGCCGGAGATTTTCTTGGAGAATAGCAGTTTCATGAAGTGGTGGAGAGAGTACAAAGAGATCAGAGGCTTTAATTCTCCTCCTTCAGATTTCACCGAGTACATGAACACTTGGAAGTATGAGAGTTATGGTCAGCCAATAATGGAATGAAGCTTTTAATTTATTTACATTTCAAGTTGTAATAATGCCTTGGACTCAGATGAGTGACTGTTTATTTACAATCGAAAAATACTAGTTTCTATGAAATTTCGTTACTAACTTCATCTCGTTACAAAAGAAAAGTTTTTATATTGGTCATATCCGAAATACCTTTTGAGAATACTTGTTTTGGATTTCACTAAAGGTAGTGTTATGGATTTGCCGGTGCTTGGATTACTTATGATTTGTTCTTTACCGTAGACAAAACTTATCAACCTATGGACGTACTGAATCGAAGATCCGGAACGTGGCAAGCAATCCGAGATAGAAAAACTGTTGACGATGATGATGATGAAATGATGAGGAGAAGAAGAACCAATTCTCGCATCCTTTTTCTTCATCTATTGCATTTAAAAAAAAGAAAGAAAGATTTAGGCCCAGAAACCCAATCGAGGCCCATTATCGTCAGGGTCGTATATATACAGATGTAATAATTAAGAAAGTGCCCTAAGAGAGTAAGAGGCAAACACCGATAATAAACATATCCAGTTTTTACTTGTTAGTGACGTTTCGCAGATAGGTTAAGAAATAAGAATGGCAGATCGGAGCGACCTCAAGTTCTTTGCAGAGGACATGAAGTTGGTGGATTACTATCTACGCAACAGAGTATCTACAGGCAAAAGCAATTTCATAACAGACATCAATCTCTACGAAGAGGAGCCGTGGCTTCTTCCCCACGTCTACCATTCTCAGTTCTACGACAAGGAGTGGTTCTACTTTGTTACGAGGACTCGTAGAGCTAGAACAACACCCAAACGTACGGTACCTGGACGTGGAGGCAGCAAAGGCGGGGCTTGGACGACCACCACCAAGCAGAAGACGATCTTGGACAATAACCAGATTGTGATCGGATATAAATCTGAACTCTCCTACCACAAGAAAATCGATGGCAAGACAAAGGAAATTACTACAGGTTGGTGTATGACGGAGTATTCGCTTGCTAGTCCTGATAAGGATGATGATCTCTTTCAAGAAGTTGTCTTGTGTCATATCCGTGAGAAGAAAGGCATCGCTGAGCAATTCCGTTTCCGCCCAGAGATCAACAACAACGTCGTCGTTGAGCAGCCACCACAGTTAGAGATCAACAACGACGTCGTTGAGCAGCCACCAGAGTTAGAGAACATAGACAACATCAATATTGTCTCAGACGTTATTGTCCCCGCCGGAGTTGATTCGGCAATTGGACTACAGAGCGATGAGGATGATCATTGTGTATTTGAGGATGAGGACTGCTGGATTAACCTTGATTTAATCTATGTTTTTCTAGATGAACGTGATCAACAACAGCCACCGATTCTTCCTCAAGACATGAATCCTCCTCTTCAAGATCAAGAAAGCGATCAAGAGATGGAGGAATATGCTGATACGCTCGAAAATATGCTGGAAGATCATCTCGAAAATATGCTGGAAGTAGAAGACGACGTCGATGATGATGAGGCCACCCAACAACAACAACAACATGCACATATTCCTCTTCTTCCGGAATTAGGTCAAGATTCAAGGAGCAGAATAAATAGCCAGCTTGTATTCATGGAAGATGAGTATGTTGATCAAGATTTGGTCTTTTATCTCGATGACCAAAAACAAAGCGTCGGTCAAGCACAACAGCAGAGCAACCACAACTTTCAAGATATCGCAAGAGATCAAGAGATGACTCCAACGGTGACCAATAATGCTTATGGATATCAGATGCAAGAGGCAGCTATCACCAGTGGATTCAATCAAGATTCTTCTTGTTCTAGTGCAACACAAGAACAGGGAAGAAAAAGAAGATGGACTTTTTGAGTGCTAAAATATCGTAGTGTGAGATTGCTGTTTTCATATCTGTATATAGTGTGGTGTGATGTGGTGATGAACTTATTTAGTGGATTTTCCCGGATAAAAATATCCCGGCGAGATGTAGGGTCTCCACATTGGAGGCCTGAACTCGTTAAATTTCCTGCGTCTTTTACATTTTCAGCATTCTTATTCCTGTGATCAAAATATCAAAGAGGAGCCTTGGCTTCTACTGCAAGCAAGAGCAAAAAAACATCGATATGATGAAATCTTGACTGCAAATTGCTTCGATAATCTAAGAAACTTGACTATGTAGTTGAAGAAAACAATGGTCCTTTGAAATGTATAACAGAGTGTTGAAACAGAGTAAATCCAATGCTTCTCATACCATACACAATGTTGAGCTAAGACTTAAAAAAAATTCTTTTATTTTGTTAATATCTAAATGGTTATTTGATCGTAAACTAATCTTGAACAAGAGCTGTTTTTAGTTTATTAACAATTCTCATCACATTGATCATCATCATCATCATCATCACCACTTCTACTCTTGAAATGCTTGCAAATAACAATATATAACAAAAAGCTAATAGCACTAGTAAGAGCTAAAAGCCAATAATAGCTATCAAGTCGAGCTTCAGACATATCATCAGCAAACCAGTTATGTTTCCCACCTCTTGAGCTCGAGAAGCTCTCAATAATCGATATCAATGCAGCACTCACAAAACTCCCCACACCGAAAACGCTCGTGTACAACGCAAATCCCATTGTTCTCATTTTAACTGGAACCTCGCTGTAGAAGAACTCTTGCATTCCAACAACCGTGAAAATGTCCGAGATTCCTAATAGAACATATTGAGGAAGAAGCCAAAATATGCTCAACGGATCTGAATTTGGTGAAGTCTTCATCTTCTTGCTTACCTTTAGTCTTTTGGTTTCGACTAAGGCAGCGATAACAATGGCAATGATGGATAGGAACATCCCAATCCCCATTCTTTCCATGATAGAGATACCCTTTTCGTTTTTCAACACTTTCTTGGCGATTGGTATCAAGACTTTGTCGTATAAGGGCATAAGAAGGATTATGGATAAAGTGATTGTGCTTTGTAGCGTTGCCGGTGGGATTTTGAAGTTTGGTCCGATGTTTCTTTTCATAGTCATACCTTGCTTGGTGAAAAAGGTAGCTGGTTGCTGGAATATGACTGCAAACATTAGAAGCATCGTCCATATCGGTAAAAGCCGAAGCAGTAGCTTGGCGGTTTCAAGGCCTGAGAAACCCGTAATTTTGGAGCTTTTATCATCAGCTAAGCTCTTTGTAGTTGTAGCTTCAGTGGTGCTACAGTTACATAGAGGCTTTTGATCTTGCAGCCTATATATTAAGAGAAGACCAAAATTAGAAGTGTTCAATTTGGTTTAACCAAACCATCCATTAACCAACTCGAAATCAAAACCAAACCGAATGATATCGGGTTTATTATGGATTGAGTGTCAAGAAAACATGATGACTTACTCTAACTCCATGGCATTCAAATCATGGTCATTCACAAGACTGATCTTACTTCTTCTCCACACTTTTCTTTTGATAATCTCTAAGATCCTTTGAAATGGTTTAGGTTTGAGGTCTACTCCAGGATCAGCATAGACATAAACCCCGCATCCACACAAGAACAAGAAGATCAACAACAACATTGAAGCGGTTGGGATTGCAAAACCGAGAACCCAACCAAATGTGTCTTGGATATAAGCCATGACAGTTACTCCTAGAAGACTGCCGGCACAAACACCAAAGTACCACCATTGGAAAAACTGACTCTTGTGGTTCGATTTGACTTCTTTGTTCTCTGAGGTTGGCTCGCTGTCATGGTCGTGGTCAAGGTCGTGGTCGAGCTGGTCAGCACCAAAGGCTTGAAGAGATGGGTTTAATACGCCAAGGCCAAGAGCAACGAGGCAAAGTGAAGTGTAGAGTAAATAAAGAGAAATGGTTTTAGTAGTGGAACGTGATTGTGCAAATGCCGTAAATGTCAATCCCACTAGTCCCTTTTCAATAACGAACAAAAAGGCAAACATTAGTAACTTACATAATTAGCAAAAATAGAATATCTAAAACCTGATTTTAAAATGATTAGAATGAACACTTTCCCAAAAAAAAAAATATTCACAAAGATTTAATTTTTATGAAGAAAAATTCGGTTACGTTAATGTTTTTTTTTCTTCTACTTAAACCTAAATATTCAATAGTGTAAGATCTAGTAATGGAGAATATAAAGTAGTAACAAAGATTAGTGAGGAATGATTCGAGTTCCATTATTATAGTTGATTATACACTAGGCTTAACTATTTCTGATAAGATACCCAAAATGACATTATGGAACGAAACTTTACCAACAATGAATGTGCTCAACTCCATTAACGTTCGAAACTCTAAAAGGCGAGAAAATTTTTTTATAGGGAAAATCAATCGAAATGTTCACATGGTTAGTACCAAACCATATAGAGAAAAGACAAAAAAAAATCTCAAGAAACGTATTCTATATATTCATTCCTAAAGGTTCCAGTTTTCATGCAAATATATATCATAAAAGTGCAGAAAGAAGAGGGTCACATGATCATTCGCTCAACATAAAGTAAACAAACAAATTCGAAATAACTTTCAACTCAAATCTAGGATCTAAGTCAGAAAAAAACTCGTTATAAACTTTGGTCGATGGATTTCAAATGCCTATTTAACTAATATAATACAAATTTTATCATCTTTTTTTTTTTTTTTTTTGTAAAAAATCAAGGCTATAATTAATTTTATATATACTATATATAGAGAAAATAGAAGATGTTATAAAACAAGGAAACCATTTCTTGAATTGACTCTTGATTATTCTGACTGCTGATTCAAATAAAACGTTGGTATAGTGTGATTTATTACCACAAAGTATAGAGAAGAAGAAGCAAGGATGGTGAAGAATCTGTCCCAATAAGAATCGGCGAAAGGAGCAGAGAAGAGAGGCAACATGAAAGTGAAGCCACTCCAAGTGTTAACAGTCTTGGCTGCTCTTGAATTGCTCATCTTCACCACATCAGTTAGGTATGTCACTAAGTTTGATGCAACTCCTTTGAATGCATATCTTTCTATCCCAGCAATCACTATGAGAAGGGCACAAGATTTGCTTAGTCCTCTTCTCTTATCACCTCCAGCCATCAATGAGAGTATATTTAAACTTGTGTTTGTGTGTCTGTTGAGGGGGAGAGAGAGAAAGAAGAAGTAAGGTTATGCTTTGTGTGAGGAACTATATTTATAAAGCTTTTGGACAAAAGAATATGGTTTTTATTAATTTGAGAAGTTCTATTAATGTACACACGCCTCTCAACATATTTACAAATGAATACAATTTATAATATTTTAATCTAAAATAGAATTATAGAATCATAATTCTAAAACACCAAAATAGCTAACTTATTCTTAAGTTCCTACTTCCTAGAAAACAAACTACTTTTAAAAAAAAACAGAGTGTATATATAGAATACGTTCTAAATACGTTTCTGCTATATAAATCTTGTTTTTTAATTCCTCAATTACTTTTTATATAGACTTTGTTTTTTGAGATATAGTTAATATTATGAAATTTGACATTTTAGAAGGTACCCTGCATGTAGAAACTAATAACAGATATTTTGTTTTCTCTCTTTTTAGGAATTTGTCTCTTACTCCTTTACTTGAAAAGAGATTGGGACAAGCATATTGCAAAAAAATTAAAGGAGTTTGTATAGATATGTGAAAACAGTATAGAACACTACATGCAATAGCTAATCTTGGTCCATATATAGCATTTTTCTTTTGCATCTAATGTATTCCTCTTCTTAAAAAGGATATTTCGAATTGTTTAGATAAGAAAGTACAATCACTTTTTTTTTTGTTAAAGTTGGAAAATATAATCACATAATTTATTATGTGTTACAGTAGGAATCCAATGTCCATGTATGAGGAGATTAACATTCGCGCTAGGGAATTATCTTTCCTTCAAAGGTGTCTATATCATCCCAAAAAAACATTAAAATCATTCACTAAAAAATTATAACTGCGTATCACTTAAACTTAAATTAGTATATTGTATGTTGTTGTAGATTTTTTGTTTTAAAAACTTTTAAATTCAGAATTGTTGCTGTTTTTTTAGTTATATTTTTCATTAAAAAAAAATCAAAAGGAAAGATAAATTAAAGTCCACTTTAGAGTTTGGCTTTGGAGAAAGGTGTAGTGAGTGGCAATATGTCGACTTGCACCAAATTCAAATTGAGTAGCTTACGTGCGTAACACTTCCTTTGGTTTTGTTTTTGATCTCTCAATCCACATGGTGAAACACTATCCAGTATCCACCATGAATTGATTAACCTACGTTTTTTAGTAAGCATAGAAAAACAATCATTTTTGTTAAGTTAACATACTCAATTTATGGTGAAATGTATTAATGGATAGGCAAACATAGTGTTTATACTAAAAAAAACATGATAAATATGTATTAATTTTGATAAATAGTGTTTTTATATAATAAAAACGCGAAATTAAAGTTAGTAGAATTGTCATGGTTATTATACATTTTATTTATATTTTGCAAAATTTAGGACAAATTAAAGAAGTTTGGTGAGTCGTGTCCTAAAGGCTTAAGCAGTGTGTGTGTGTGAGAGCGTTGAGTCTTGGTTACTTTGATGATGATGATATCATCAAAGTTGTGGAGGGTATAAAAACCAAACAAAAGTTTTTTTTTTTTTAAACAAAAAAAAAAGACTATCATTTATTCATTTTGAATATTATAAACTTATAAACTTATAATGCTTACTAGATACCTTTTTTTGTTTCACAAAAGTATTAATCTTAAAAACAACATTAACACATATTTAAGGAAAAATATGGTGTTTGCGTCTGGTATATCGCGATGTATAAAACAATGCCTGGATATTTGAATTTAAGAATAATTTAATTTAAAGTGTTTTTTTCGTACTGAAACTAAAATAATATCTTATCGCAAGAAAAAGTTAGGAATTAGTCATTTAACCATTGTAACGGTTCCAACATCATTGTTCTTTCTTATTGCTATTTTTTGCTTTTTAAAAAATGTATGGCTATGAACTTTTCACGCCTAATGTTGGCATATAATGATATTTAATCAAAATGTTTAAAGCCTAATCTAGATTAGAAATAGAATGCATCTACTATCTACTATCTAGATTGAAATTGAAGATGATGTTAAAGAATCGAGTGGTAGATCACTTACGTGACTTGATACCACCACATCACAAGTCCATGACCATTTCATAACGATTAGCTAAAGCCTATAAGCCTATAAATAACTTGGAACTTTTCTCATTTTTGTTTTCTTCTATAAAAAGTATGATTTAAATTTTATTTTTTGTGACTTTTAAATTGTGCCGCTATAACGTAATCGCCTCGTCACTTACTTTAAAACAATTAATCAATTTGGATTGGTTTGGCCAGAAATTAACATTCCCAAAAAAGAATCGAA
This sequence comes from Cardamine occulta, assembly GCA_028015245.1. NCBI lineage: Eukaryota > Viridiplantae > Streptophyta > Magnoliopsida > Brassicales > Brassicaceae > Cardamine > Cardamine occulta. The sequence goes on along the minus strand of CM051382.1, from coordinate 19,348,012 downwards.
CTTCAATTCAACCGAACGTGTATAATGTATAGTTTATATTACACAGCATATTACTCCCAGGCAAAATGGTAAAAGTAAAACTATATAATATCACTTGGTCTTACAGTAGTTTTACATGGTCACACTCAGGCTCCAGCTTCTACTCTCTTTTGACAGTTAATAATGTTCCCGACACAGCATTTTTCAACAAGAAGAAGCCGACTCTGAGCCCAACCTCTTAGTCAACGATCTTGTGAGGCCTGTACCAGCCACTAGTCAACGATCAGTCTTTTTACTTAAGGTGTGTGTTTCACTTGTGAGGTCGTAGCTCAAGCTTGTAAGCTCGTATTTCCATGGGAGAGATCGAGATACGTCCTTCCCGCGGCTGTGAACCATCTCGAGGCTGCTCTTGATCGTCGTACCCGAGAATGTCCATGTCTTCTTGCAAGAGATTTAATGAAGTTGGTTTTACCTTTGTAGCTGCAAGATCTTTGAACATGTCCGAAAAGTTCACTGCTTCATTAGCCACGCTTGTGCAGTTTGCACTTCTTCCTTTATGGCAATAAGATGAGTCCCAAGCTCTTCTGTTGAGGATAAGAGCGAACCTTGGCTTGTCTTCTTCCACTAGCTGAGAGTATTTGGATGGACGTGGGACCTTGAAATTCACAATGTGGAGGTCACAAGGTAGCGGTTTGGCTAAAGGAGCAAATGTACTGTATTGCGGAACACGCACAGATATGTCTTGCGGTTTCTTGGCAATGAATGTGTTTATGGGATAGTTTAAGTGAGCACTAATGAGGTGCGAGAGAAGCGAAGGGTTCCTTGGATGAAGGTTTGAAACAGGGTCTGACTGAGAAATGTTGGATTCTACAAGAAGGTGAAAAACCACAGTCATTGCACGGTTATCCGTCACGCCTTGCCCAAGACCACGTCCATCATCACGGGCTAACCGTCTGTCCAGCATAATCTCCAGCCAACCATCTTTAAGGCTTGCAACACCGAGAGATTGGCGAGAGTGCACAGAGAATCTCTTACCGTTAGATCCTTGGATGAATGCGAGAGATGGCATTGGGTAGTAGTTTCCTTGAAGAGGGATCTTATCATAAGTTTCTCTCCTGCTCATTTGGAAACCGTTGAGATCAGAATAGAAGATCTTCTTGTTGTCAACTCCAGTCTTGTACCGGACAATCAATTCCTGGTCATCAAAATCATTACCTAGAAGCTCAACATGGTATTCCATCTCAACCGCTAGGTCCTGAAGTGTGTTACCTCCGGTGTAAAGACGAGTGCTATGCGAAATGGGCGATTTTTGCCATCTGGTTTTAGGATAGGAGAAGACTTCTTGAACCAGCAGACCCTCGGAGGTGAGTAGATGTCCACCAGGTCGAACAATTGGCTGAGCTTCACCGCTTGGTTTGAACAGGTAAGCTCCACTATCTGGACTGGTGTACATACCTATCTCTTCTCCCACAACAGTCTCTGATCCATTTATATGGACTATCGTGCGCAGTAATCCGTTCTTAACATCAAACACAAGAGTCTGATGTTCATTTCGGATCTCAGTAACGTCGCTGTCCAGTTTGGAACAAGAATATGGAGGAGGGCAAGGAAATGGGTCAAACTCAGAAGCGTATTTGAGTTTAGACTGTGTAGCTTTCTCGCATTCGACATTTCCGTTAGCAATGTAATATGTTCTTAGACCAAGAGCTGGAATGGAAGCTTTCCAGTAAAGGCGATGTCTGCCGGTGAACGGTTTGGTATTGTCATGCTGCACTTCAGGAGAAATTTGGCTAGGGACACAAGTCCAGTTTGAGTCCAGAACCGAGATTTCAGCACGGTTAACAACGACTGTCACTACCTCCTCTCTCGTCTGTTCTGATGGATTGAATAGTATAACAGTGTGTGAATTTCCTTCACGCGCAGCAATTGGCTTGTGAACCGGCTGAGCATCATACTTGGATCTCACTTGCTCTGTCTCTAAAAACGATGGGGACTGATCAGATTTTTCTTTCTCGTGGCGGATCCCGAGAAGGACTTCGATTGCTTTAGCCATAAATATCTGAAGGTCTTGCAATGAAGTATGCATTCGTGTGCCGTAATCTTGTACCACATAATCTTTAGCTGTTCCCGTTACCCCATCATGGTGCTGGAAAAGAGCTAGATTTCTTCTTGCAGCAGTTAACTTATATGCAAAACTTGTCGGAAATTTCTCACACTGAACTCGATGGCAATAACCTAGAAGAAATGACATCATGATCTCAGCTCCACGAAGAGTATGCTCGAGCACACGATCAACAGCTTTGAAAAAAGGCCTTGAAACATAATAACCACTCCAATAGTCTTGTTGCCTATCTGCATATGTAAAGAAGTCACCTGACAGAGAAGGGAAACCAACAACCTGACCAGAGCCAACCTCACCAGGAAGAGAATAATTTACTTTGTCAGCTTCTTCTCGGAGTGTTCTGAAATAATCCTCCAAAGTACCAAAGTTTGCCTCTGCGTTTAAACTAGGATTAGAGTTTATGTGATCAAACAGCTTCTGGTAGTTACGGAACTGCGCCTCGGCTTCATCAATATTGATGTACCTAAAATCATCTCCAAGAGGTATAAGAAGGGTATTTGTTCGATAAAGGGTGGATTTTTTCCTGTATTGATCCAGAAGCTTTAATGCCCTCTCCTGCACATTTTCTGGTGTGGTCTCTACTGGGTGCTTTCCCCATGGACAAAGTTCATACTTCAAATCCCGCATCCGCATCCGAGCAAAATCGAACTGACAGCAAACTGCAGGCTCTGGTCCACAAGTGTGTGGGATATCGTATGAATAAAAAGGCATCATATGAACAAAAATATCAGTTGTTTCCATAGCATCCCAACTCTGACGCCAAATATATTCCAGATTCTTATGCTGGGCAAGGTCTTTCTTAAGCTCGTAATGAGTCCTCTGAATAAGCATGTTTTCGAAACCCATACGCCTGAGGAGATAAGCCATGGTTGATGAATAGCCAAAGGGATCTATGGCCCAAGAATTCTTAGGAATCACCCCAATTGTGTCATTCAGCCACATATTACCCTCTGCAATCTACAGAAGAAGTGGTCAAGCATAAAATCAGACACAAGACCACAGCCACTGTTAATAGAAAATATAGTTTAAACTTAGAAAATCCTAACTCCTGCAAGATGCTTCACACAAAAAGGAAAAAAAAACAGACGGCTAGTTAACTAGCATTATCTCTAGCCAATTGGTAATCTAAAATCCCATGTTCTTATTAACGCACAACCAAAAAAATATGGTTTTTAGCTCAAAGGAGGTTAATAGGTAATGTCGAACTATATAATAGCCAGAAGTGACCTAACAAATACAAACTAAATCGCTGCCATCATCTTTGTTTCAGTAAAAAGGACAAATTTCTAAAAACAAACAGAAGTAGACAAATTAAGTGCATCAAATTGGAAAGACAAGCATCGCAATACATACCTGTTCAATTATGGCAAAATAATGTGAATTAGCCTGCACGAAACATTAAGAAGAAACTTAGCACATCGCAATCAAAACAATCAGCATAAGAATTGAATGACACTAAACAAACAAACATTTATAAAAATTTAAAGTAAACAAGTCAGAAACATACCTCATCATTCATAACCCAGCCACCTCCAACAATTTCTAGCTGTCCATTCTTAACCAAGTTAGTCAAAGCTTCCTGCTTATTGGGTGAAGCGTCTCTCCACCATCTCTCCAGATATGACATCTCCTCCCATATGAACTTTCTTCTCGTATCCTATTAAACAGATTAAACACAAACTCAGATAAGAATCTTCCAGGAGCAAGATAAATAAAACACTCCATCCTATGAATTTCTTGCTGTAATACTTATAGTCATCCTTCAATTTCAAAACCCAGTACTAAAAGCATCAAACTTGAGCTCGCAATTTTCAAAAAGAACAAGCTTTAAAAAAACAGTTTCAAAACGAAGAAAAAAAAAACATAAATCCAACAACAAAGCAGTTGGTTTTTAGAGTTTAGTGACGTCACAAGAGAATTTAGGCACTGAGATTGCTCACGGAAAGCTCATGAGCGAATTAAAATCCGAAGCAAAATAAAAAATAAAAAAAATCGAACCTTGGATAAAGTTTCAACAATGGTGTCAAGAATATGTCTTGATTGTCTCTGATAATACTCCTCCACTGTAAGTTTCCAACCAGGATCGTTATGAGAATGAGGCACAACGAAGATTTTGAGCTTCTCTTTCTCCCACTCATCTCCTTTATACGTCACTCTCCAACCTTGTTTCCATGGACCACCATCTTCATCAAGAAACTCAATCCTATCGTATAGATCTTTAGTAGTTATATCAACGACGGCGCCTGAAACGGAATCGTTAACGTTTCTTCGATAAATATTCTTCCTTGGCTTTACGATCCGATTGGATCTGGAGGTGAGGAACCGTGAGGAGATCGGTCCTGGTATTCCGAAATGGAAAAGCGTGAGGAGGAAGAAGAGGAGTGAGACGACGAGTGCGATGATGAAGAAGTTGGAGAAGAAGAAATTGATTAGAACTGTTCGTTTTCGAGGTCTTCGATTGATCGCTAGTTTTGATTTCGATAAGGCTGTTGGGAGAAGTGATTGCCCCCAACTGCCTCCGCCGGAGTTACGGCGAGTGTTGCCGATATAGGAGGAGAACGGCATAGTCTCCTCCGCGGAAGATTTTTTGCTAGCTAACGTATTAAACTACGTCGTTTTTCTGGTCTGATCTTTTTTTGTTTTTTTTTTTTAACTTCTTTGTCTCTGATGTATTTTATTTAAGTGAATGGGTCTTTTTAGATTCGATTGACTTTTTTGTGTTTGGTTTTTTGTAGATCGGAGTAATTGTCAGTGGTATTATTGTCTTTTCGGACACGAGCTAAGATTTCGCTCTACTTTTTTTTTTTTACTAATTAGACCAAAGTTGGCGAGTAATTCTGTAATTGTGTGTCAATGTTGTGGAGTAACCAGTAAGTTTTGAGTCTAGTACTAAACCATGTGGAACCAAATAACCATTGTTGTTGGAGGTGGATTCCACCCTGACTTGGGCTCAGCCTTAGTGGGCTGTAAAACTATGATTTTGGGCCCAACAAATATGACATAGCCCATTAAGGGAGATGTGGTTGAATGAAATTAGATCCGAGCTAAGCTAGGAATATACAGACTGCTGAGAGATAGTTGCGGAGATTGAGAAAACGACTTCGAAAATTGCGAAAACTGATCAAAGGAAAGGAGTTCTCTATAAAAGGAGCGGATTGGAGATAAGAAAGGGCAGATCAAACTAAAGCATTTACAACTACTAATAGACTTCCGAGCTCATTATCATTTCACGAGTTCTTTTTTACTGTAATCTTGTCTCAGTTAGAAAATATCAATAAAAACCTCAAGTTTTAGAGAGTTCTTATAATCAATTTCCTTCCTAAAATTTTTACACTAGGAGTGAGATTCAACACTCACAATTGTGAAGAAAGAGAAATGCCAAATCAAATTGAAAGCTTCATAACCATTGTGGAGAAGCTTAAATATTAATCAATGTGTCACATACATTGAGTTTATGAGCATTAATTAGCAAACCAAATTAAACTTATAGTGATATTCATGCCGGGTCTGTTACCGTTTCTAATCTCCCTAAGCTTATAGTCATATGAGCATTTGTAATGTACTTAGCAAGCCTAGTGGGATCAGAAGCGGTCCCTTCGGAATATCTTTGCCAAAATCAACTTATTCCATATATATAAACCTGTGAAGAATAAAAAAAAAGGAAGACTTTTGAGAATGAATCATGTGATCTAACATAAAATCCACCTTCCCAATTAAAAGTGTCAATTAATTTGTAGATTGTAGATTGTAGATAAATATGTGTGGGATCAAAACAATAACAGAGTATTTTAATAAAATGACAAAATGAGTTACTTTTCTTTTATTTGAATAACTTCAGACTTTTATGGACACTTTATAAAATCAGAAAATTAATCTCAAACGTTTATGGACAGTTTACTCTCACCATAATAGGCAAGATGTTTTCACCATGAAGGGTTGTGCATGGAAGAATTGTTGCTTTCATATTAAAACTTTGGATTTAAGATGTTGAAAGGGTGCTCAATGAGAGACATATCTTAAATCCGATCTTGAAGGGCGTACTCAAACCATTGATAATTTGATATATAGATTCTAATTCAACTTTGAAATAAACGAATATCTACAAAAGGTGCTCAATAAGAGACATTTATCACGTTAGACAAATATTTAGACATTTTTAACCGAATACTCCATTTTTTACTCTAAAATGGAGTTGAATTTATCTCCAACCAACTATTCCATTTTCTACTCCAAAAAGTAATATTCTAAGTATATTATATATTTTTTAATTACTAATTTTTATTACACCTCTATATTTTCTAAAGTTACAAATTTCATTCATTTATTTTGGGCTGACGATATATTTATCCATGAGAACTATCGTAAAACATCAGATACCTCTTGAAATAAGATCCAATTATAGATAACTCTCTGATAGAAGTTGTCAACCTAAATACTTCCGAAATAAATGTTCGAAACTTAGATACCCATCAATTATAAAGTTCAAAACTTAGATACTCATAGACCTGAGTTATTGTTGGTTAACGTTGGTTTACCCAGTTAAAACCCGAAATAAACCGGATTATGACCCGAAATAAACCAAACCCTATTTTTTTGGAAAAACTGTAAAACCCAGACTCAAACTTGCGACCTTTTCCTCAGACTCACAACCAATTCATCCCACAACATTTCTCAAAACTTAACCAAACATTAATATATAAAAACCTTACTTTTACATTTGAGAGAACTTAATAAAATCTCTAGTTCTCCTTGCCTTCAATTTCAGCCACTATTTAGGGATTGGTTCGCGTGATTTGGGTATTCTAATTGAGCGGTAGATTTGGGTGGTAATGCGTGAGAAGTGTTACGCGGTGTCGAGTTTGGAGGAGCCAGAGGTGATTTGGTAGGTGCTGATGGAGATTTTTTAGGTCCTGGTGGTGATTTATTTAGCTTTTTGGGTCCTCCTTGTGGTGAAGAAGCTGGAGGAGGTAATAGTTCTGGAGGTGGAGGAGCAGGAGGGCTATTGTTTTCATTTGGCGGTGGCGGTGGTGATTCGAACACGTCCGGAGGTGGAAGAGAGTTGGTGGACTCAGGTGGTGGTGAATTGCCGGAGTCTTGCGGCGGAGTTGGAGAGACTACGATGGTCTCTGGTGGTGGAGCATCAGGGGGAGTGATATCTGGTGGCAGTGGAGATACATCTGGAGGTCATGGCGATGAATCAGCCGGCGGAAGAGAAGAATCAACGGCCGGCGGAGGAGATGAATCAGCAGACGGGCTTGGAGGTGGAGATGAATCAACTGGTGGCAAAGATGAATTAATGGCGATCCAATCCCTAAATCATGGCTGAATATGAAGGCAAAGAGAATTAGAGATTTTATTAATTTCCCTCAAATGTAAAAGTAAGGTTTATATATATTAATGTTTGGTAAAATTTTGAGAAATGTTGTGGAATGAATTGGTTATGAGCATGTTTAAATGAGGAAAAGGTGGCGGGTTCGAGTCTAGGTTTTGCAATTTTTCCAAAAAAATAGGGTTCGGTTTATTTCGAGTCATAATCCGGTTTATTTCGAGTTTTAACTTGGTAAACTAACGTTAACCAACAATAATTCAGGTTTATGGGTATCTAAGTTTTGAACTTTATAATTGATGGGTATCTAAGCTTCGAACATTTATTTTGGAGGTATCTAGGTTGACAACTTCTATCGGAGAGGTATCTATAATTAGGTCTTATTTTGAGAGGTATCCGATGTTATACGATAGTTCTCATGGGTAAATACATAGCGAGCCCATTTATTTTAAGTTAAATAATAAGTAACAAATTACAATATTATTTCAGTTAAAATATATTATAAATTTATATTATATTACATAACATTAACGAAATAAATATAAACATATAAAATATCATATACAAGTATTTATTATTTATACCATTACATGTATATATAATTGATAAATAATCTAAATATTTATATATGTGCACTATTATACATATACAATTATACCTTATACATGTATTTATAATTTATATTTTTGTTTAAGTATGAAATAACAACAAATAATTTTATTTGAGTATAAAATATAAAAAATTTAAATGATTGATTTGCAAATAAAAAAGTTCACCTCCAAAATAGAGGTAAGAAATGGACCAAATATGGAGTAAAAAATAGAGATCTCTATTTTAGAGATAAAAATAGAGGTGGGTTGAAAATAATTTTATTCCAAAATAGAGTTTAAAGGTAAAAATTGATGTGGGTTGAAGATGCCCTTAAGTTGTTCACCTTAGTCACTAGAAAATCAAATGATTACGGTCTTACCTAGTTATATGCACTTTGAAATTCTTTGTATTAGAGAAAATACAACATGTTTGTTGTCACCTTCAAAGATTATGTCCCGATGTCCAGGTATCCAAGTTTGTGTAGAAATTTGAGAAGAAAGCAAGAATTCAAACACACAAATCCTTTTCTTAAGCTCACGGCAAGAAGAGAGAAGAAATATTTTTCTTTCAAGTTTTTTCTTTCATGAATGAATCAATAAATGGTGTTACAAGAGATATTTAAAGACAAAGCCTAAACATGTGGCTAAAATAAGTAAGCATGTGATTAAATTACAACCACAAAATAATACACACCAATGTGGCACACCAATGTTGAAAAGTCTTCACACTGCTTCACACCAATTTTCGTAGGTACTGTTCACAGACCACAATTCACACACAACTTGGTCTCTTGGTTTCCTGATCTTCACTCTTAATAATTTCAACACTCCCTCTCAAGATTGGTTGATGGAGATCAAACAAACCCATCTTGCCATGAAGATCATCACATACCTTAGATGTTGTCGCTTTGGTGAAGACATCTGCTAATTGGTAATTGTTTCGCACAAACGTTGGCAAAATAATTCCAACCTCTACCTTCTCTCTCACATAGTGACAATCTACCTCAATATGCTTCGTTCTCTCATGGAACACAGAGTTAGAAGCAATATGGATGGCAGCCTGGTTGTCGCAATGTAGAGTCATAGGCTCGGATGATTTAATTCCTAGATCCTTGAGAATAGCCTTTATCCAAACCAACTCACCCGTTGTGTTTGCCATTGCTCGATACTCAGCCTCTGCACTTGATCTAGAAACAACTTTCTGCTTCTTACTCTGCCAAGTAACCAGGTTTCCACCAACAAATGTGCAATACCCAGTTGTCAATTTTTGATCACCCTTATCTCCTGCCCAATCAGCATCACAATACCCAACAATATCAGTAGAGTTATTCTGACCCATCCAAATAACTTTGCTCGGTATGCCTTTTACGTATCTGAGGATGCGATCAACCATTCCCCAATGATGTTTGCTTGGAGCCTGCATATGTTGACTGACTTGATTTACCGCAAATGAAATGTCTGGCTGGGTGATAGTCAAGTAAATCAGTCTCCCAACTAGCCTTTGATATTGCTTTACCTCCATAAGTGGCTCCCCCTCAGGACATATCTTGTACCCATCTTCAATGGGTGTCTTAGCCGGTTTTACACCCAGCTTCCCTGTTTCTTCCAATAAATCAAGAGTGTATTTCCGTTGAGATAAAGACAATCCATTCTCAAATTATATACCTCAATCCCAAGAAAATACTTCAGCTCACCCAAATCTTTGATGTCAAATGATGTCTTTAGTAAGCTCTTAGCTCTCTTGATTCCTTCAATATCATCTCCAGTGACAATGATATCATCCACATGCACTAGCACCGCAACAATTCCGTTCTCCCCCTGAGTTGTGAACAATGTATGGTCTGCCTCAGATCTCTGAAATCCATTCTCAAGAAGACACCCACTAAGCTTATGATACCAAGCCCTAGGTGACTGCTTAAGACCATAGATTGCTTTATTAAGCTTGCAAACCTTCTTTTCACCAATGTTCACCCCTTCCGGTGGAACCATATACACTTCTTCTTTCAAATCTCCTTGAAGAAATGCATTTTTCACATCCATCTGCCACAAATCCCAACACAGATTAGTAGCAATAGAGAGAAGAACTCGTACCGAATGGAGCTTGGCCACTGGCGCAAAGGTTTCTGTATAATCCACTCTATGCTCTTGTGTGTAACCTTTGGCCACTAACCTCGCCTTGTATCTCTATATTTTTCCGTGCTAGTGTACTTAATGGTGTAAACTCATATATAGCCCACAAGCTTCTTCTTGTTAGGCTTATCAATCTCATCTTATGTATCATTCTTGACCATAGATGCTATATCTTCCAGCATAGCTTTAACCCAAACCTCATCAAAGCATGCCTCTTCATAACTCCTTGGTATTTTATGCCCATCAATTTTAGAGAAAAAAGCTTGGTGTTCTTCGGGAAATTGTTCCATGGTACAATGGTTATGGAATGGATGAGCAACCGCCTGATTATTGTAATACACATTGTGTTCTTCCAATGTTTGGGAGGAAACCTTATCCTTGTACTTCTTCTCAACTGAGGTACTACATCTTCTTCAGGCTCTAACTCTTCAAACTCCTCTACCACAACTATTTCAACAGGATCTAAAGCAGATCCAGCATTCGGTGATTCTTCCTCTTCAACATCACCTTCTTCATCAACAACTGCTTCAACCTCTGTAGGGATCCCACTGTCATTCTCTTCATTCTCAACCTCGTCATTACTCACATGCTCAACAGAATCACCCCCTGGAGTCAAATCATCAAGAATACCCCTTAGAGTTGATGCACGGTCAACATGAGAGGCTATATCTTCCAAGCTATCCCAACTTATCTTATCAAAATAGCCCTTTTCTTCGACAAATTTGACCTCTCTTGAGACATGTACACGCTTAGAGGTGGGATTGTAACACTTGTATCCCTTCTGCGTAGAGGAATACCCAATAAACATGCACTTGATGCTCTTTGGCTCTAACTTGTTCCGCTGCGCATCTGGAACAAACACAAAGCAAACAGATCCAAACAATCTCAAATGATCAATGCTAGGCTTGGTATTGTATAATACCTCATATGGAGACATATCTTTAAAATTTCTCATAGGCAGCCTATTGATCAAATGACATGCTGTCATCACAGCATTACCCCAAAACATTTTCGGAACACTTCGGTCAAATATCATGGCCCTAGCAACCTCCATTAAGTGTCAATTCTTACGCTCTGCCACGCCATTCTACTGTGGAGTATAGGTACATGATGTTTGATGAACTATTCCATTCTTTCCAACAAACTTCTTGAAAGCATGGCTCGTGTACTCTCCTCCATTATCACTATTTAAGATCTTAATCTTTGTTCTAAACTGAGTCAACACATAGTTGTAGAACTTGGAGAAAGCATCTAGGACATGACTCTTCGATGGCATGAGAGTAACACATGAGTATTTTGACTTCTCATCAACGAACGAGACAAAATACTTGTAGTTATCATGAGTAGCACAAGGAGCTATCCAAAATCAGAATGAATAACCTCAAAGCATTCCTCATATACCGTAGAGGATTCTGGGAACACATTCCTGCAGTGTTTTCCTAGAATACATGCTTCACATTCTTGATGATCTTGAGCTTCATGATCTGGTACAGCAAGCTGAAGAGCTCTCTTGTGAGGGTGACCCAACCTGGCATGCCACAGAGAACTTAAAGCAGAATGATTAGCATTAATATCAACAGCAGACTTCTTGCTGTCCAAATCATTCAAAACATAAAGACCACCCCTAGAACTGCCTTCCCCAATGATCTTTCCCGAGTTAGTGTCCTGAAACTTCACATCATCAGGACTGAAAACAGCCAAATAATCAAGATCCTTGGTAGCCCTCTGAACCGACAGCAGATTGTTAGAGAATTCTGGCAAATATAAAGCTTTCAACTTCTTACCAAACAACTCTAAATTCCCAATTCCTCTAATTTCCACGTCTTGGCCATTAGCTATTGTAACCTTTCCATGATGAGGTTTAACATCAGATAACAATTCCTCATTACTAATCATGTGATGAGAGGCACCAGAATCTCTAACTACCAGTTTGCGAGCTCTAGAGACAAAGATACCCTTACCGGATTCAACTAACTTGGTGATGCTTTTGATGCAATCACCTAAGCTTACATCCTTAAAAACAGAGGCGCTCTGTCTTAATTCCTTGGGAATCAAATATGGATAGAGAGCCCAATACTTCTCTTTGGTGTGTTCATTCATCCTACAATGATCACACCGAGACTTCTTCTTGTTGACCATCAATCCAACTTCTTTACCCTTGGTCTTATGAGCTGCTTCCTTTGTCTCTTTAAAAAAACTCATGGAGTTTTCCTCATTCTGAATCATCATACAAACTTGAGTAAGAGTTAGCAACTTCTCAAATCGTAATATATGATGAATCGCAAACACTTGGTCTTGCTCCCTCCTCTCCATCATCTCCTTGACGTCAAGGGTATGAGGTCTGATCATCTCCAGCTCTCCCCATAGCCTTCTCAATTCACCCAAGTGATCCTTGACCTCCTTTCCTCCTTGCTGAAGAGTATTAAGAGCTCGCTGAATCTCAAATATCCTCCATATTTTTGATTCATTCCCATACACTTCCTTGAGTGTATCCCACAATTTCTTTGCTTTCTCTACATATGAGTAAGAAGCAAGGATACTCTGCTCCAAGGAGCTCTGAAGAATAGCCAACACACGCTGATATTCTTGGATCCACTTGGAATCTCCTAAGCTTGAACTGATTGGGGCGGAAGTCTTCACTCCCTCTTTTCCAGATCCAGTTTCATCTATGCCTTTAGGCATCTCCTGAGAGTTTAGGCAATGAACCCACAGCCCACAGCTTCTCAACAAGGTCTTTGTGGTTCTAGACCACAAGAAATAATTTTTCCCATCAAAAACAATTACTTGCTTTTGATATTCCATGAAAGAAAAACTAATTAGAATTGGTCCTCTTAAATCTTTATGCTCTGCTATCATGTAGAAATTTGAGAAGAAAACAAGAATTCAAACACACAAATCCTTTGCTTAAGCTCATGATAAGAAGAGAGAAGAGATATTTTTCTTTCGAGTTTTTTCTTTCATGAATGAATTAATAATTGGTGTTACAAGAGATATTTAAAGACAAAGCCTAAACATATGGCTAAAATAATTAAGCATGTGATTAAATTACAACCACAAAATAATACACACCAATTTTCGTAGGTACTGTTCACAGACCACAATTCACACACAACTTGATCTTTTGGTTTCTTGATCTTTGATATATCATGGTTTTTACCGGTTTTATGCCATGATATATGTCTTTTATCGAGTCTTTTATATTGCTTCGAGTCTTTTTATAGTCTTTTACAGGTTTATACATATTTGGGATCTTTTGGATGATTTGGAGCATTTCTGGAGCTTTTGGAGCATATGCAGATGCAGAGTCATGCAGAGACTTCAGAAGTTTGGCATTCGTTGAAGATCTTTTCACCGATGGATCGAGCTAATATATTGAGACAAGATAGATCAATGAGTTATCTTTCATCTGGAAGTGGTTTGAGATTATTCTAACGGTGCAATCAAAAGTTATGCCGTTTGTGGAAGCGATCCGATCTATCACCTTGAATAGAGTAAGCCGAGTTCATGACCATGAGTGTCGATCGACACTAGCAATGGTGAAGATCGATACTGACCAACTCTGACGTGGAATTTAACATTTAATGAATTGCAAAGTGGCCCAGAACTTCTAGAAAGTTAACAGAAGACCCCAGATCGTGTTTAGCCTTATAAATTAGGTTTTTAGGTTTTATTTTATCATCTTCTTCTTTGTGTTTTACTTTAGAGAGAGCTTGGACCTAGGGGCTGATCTTATACTTTGTTTCTCCTTTGAGAGAAGATTTCGAACCCCTCTATCTCAATCTACTTTTATGATATCTATTTCAATCATGTCTTTGATTTCCATGGATATGTTTGAGTAGTTTCATAGTTAGGTTTAGGGTTTTCAAGGGTTTCTAATGAATTGTTGAATTAATTTTATTATTGGGATTAATTGTTAGAGTTCTTCGCCTTAGGTTGTTCTCAAAGCTAATTCTAGGAGGCACGACAGTGCAATTGGAATTTAGATATTAGGTTAATCGATTAGACGATAGTTGATAATCTGATCTATCTAAGGTGAGCAAAATTACTTATTCGCAAAGGAATTTGGTTTAGGGATTTTGTGAACATATCGAACCTGAACGTTAAGGCTGATTTATATTCTTAGGATTTGCAAAGAAATTTGGGATTCTGGAATTTAGATTTAGATAGTTTTCGCAACGACAGTTGGTTAATTATAGCTTAGTGATTTGAGTTCTATAACGGTTCTTAATTATAATCCCAATAATTGATTGATTCGCAGTTCTGACGATTCCTAAGATTTCCCTATGCCTAGCGTCTTTCTCCATTAATTTATATCTCGTTTACTTATTTGTTTTATTTTCTTTAATTACAATATTTCTTATTTAGCTTAATACTTTTACTGACAATCTATTGTGTAACCAAGTCCTTGTGGATTCGATCCCTAAGTACTACAGTGATCTCTTAATTTGAGAGAGTAGCTCATGGTAAATTTGAGCATATCAATCTTCACTCTTAATAATTTCAACAGTTTGTTGCATGACAATCAAAAGGGCTTGTAAGTCTGCATCTAATGTCGATTGGCAAAAACTCCCATTACTCTGACGACCTCTTCCCATGAAAAAACCATCTGCATCTCTTAAAATCTAAGCAGCTTTTGTCGGGTTATTATTTTGTTCAAATCTACAATCGTAATTTCATTCGATAAAATAAGTTTTTTGTCTTGACCAAGATGACGGTATCCTTATTGATCATGCATCAGGTGTCGAGTGAGAATCTGTTTCTTTTTTCTACTAACAAGCCATCCAATCTTTAGCCTCGGTAATAGCTTTTAGGTGTTCATGAAATACATATGGCACGAAAAGTTATATACTCTCGCTGTTTCATTTTATCTGTATTTTTAAGTTAATTTTTCATATTTATTAAAAAACAATTAATTAAGTTAATTAAGTATAGAGATCAGGCTAACAATTTCCATAAGATTGATGTGCGATGTGGAATGGATACATCTTTCTGGTTTGATGATTGGTCTCCTCTTGGACGACTTCATGATTTGTTGGGCGATAGAGGATGCATCGATATGGGAATCCAGTTACATGCTTCTTTGGCAGATGTTATTGCTTCTCACCGGACAAGGAGACGTTGGGTTATTTTACTAAGCAGAATTGAGGAGGAGATAGTAAAACTATGAGACTGTGGCTATGTTGACTCTGATGTTGTTCTATGGCGTAGCAAGGATAATAAATTCAAAACAAAATTCTCATCACGGGACACTTGGAATCAAATTCGGGAAGTGGTGCAGCGTAAAGAATGGTTCAAAGGTGTGTGGTTCTCTCACGCAACGCCTAAGTACTCTTTCATTTTATGGCTTGCAACACACAATAGATTGTCAACGGGAGATAGGATGCTGGCTTGGAACAGAGGTGGGAACATGACTTGTGGTTTTTGCAATCAGATGTTAGAATCTCGTGATCATCTATTTTTCTCATGTAACTTCACATCTCTGATCTGGTACAAACTTACTCATGGTTTATTCCAACAGAGATACGCTTCCCAATTTGGAGAAATACTTTTCCGAATCTCAGACTCAAGCTTCAAATTGTACTCATCGATTTATTTTACGTCTTCCAAGTCACTTGTATATGGCGAGACGAAACCATGAAGACACAATGAAGCAGCTAAAGACCAGTCTAATCTCATCAAGGACATCAGCAGCACTGTTCGGAATCGTCTCTCGACGCTGCAACATCAGGAAAAAATTCACTGATGGCTTAAGGCCAGAACCCCTCTGTGTTCTTTTAAATATATGTATATATATATATATATATTTCTCTGTTTATTTTCCATCTTTAAAAAACATCTCTACTCAAAGATGCATATAATATAACCATAGTTTTTTTTATGAATAAATTTTACATTCATACAAAAAAAAAAATTAATATTTTATTTTTTTATTTTACCCTTAATTAATGTTTATTTGGTTTTATATCATTGGTCAAAATATTAGGGATACAATTAAAATTTTTAACAAATATTTTCATTGGAAACACAAAACAATAGGTATATTAAAACAAATTTTAAAGTCTAAAACAACATTTAAAATAAAACATAAAATAGAGGGAGTAGTAAACTATGAAACCATGCAAAACTCAAGCTTTTAAATAAAAGGTTCAAATTAGGTAATCACATTAACGGGTCATAGTATTTTTAATAAGAAATTATGATAACATGACTCTAACCATTAAATTTTAATTTAAGTAAGTATATACAATAAATTATTACAAAATAATTAAAATCAAATAAATACAAGCACATGTATACTTTTCGCGAGAAATAATCTATTGAATATAACAAAAAGGACAAGATAAACAAATCTTTTAGCTACAAAAGTTATGAGTATCTGATTCAAAAATTTATTTTAATCTCTAATTCGGTATATATGTGCACTAAATTTTTAGAAAACACATTAAAATTCATCGAATAGATTACCTAAATATGGTGCGAAAACTTATCTAGTAAAAAATAAAACGAATTCAAAACTGAATTTAAAAAAAAAAAAATCAAAAGTTAAAAAGTATCCAAAACAAAATCTTTGAAAAGGTTGAATAAAGTTAAAAACTTAAAAACTATTGAAAACACAATCTGGTCAAAGGGTCCAAATTTAAGGTAATGTAATGAAATAAAACCGGTTTTAATATATTTGAAAAGAACCCGCCTTAGAAAAAAATATCTGAGGTCACAACTAAACTCTGATCCAAACACACCTCTATCTCTGCTCCAGACACTTTATATACCTCTCTTCTCGCCACAAAACTGTTTACTGTTGATTCTCAGGAGATGGAAGCTCAACCTCTGCGATCTTACAGGCGCAAGGACAAATCCCTTGGCCTTCTCGTTTCCAAGTTTGCAATCTCTCTTATCTCCCAAATCTCTCTCTCAGATTTTGATCAGATTTTTGTTTCCTTTTGTTTGGTTTTTTCTCTCACGTTTCCGTTGATATCTATTAGCTCTGATTTATGTTTTGTGTTTGAATTTATAGTTTTTTGAGTCTTTACAATCGCGATAGTGTGGATTTGATTGGCCTCGATGATGCCGCCGCGAAATTAGGTGATTGTTATTTCTTCTCCGCGAAATTGTATTTTCATTATCTGAATTGTATTATTAAGATGAGATCAATGATTATGCGAATTCGATTTTCCTTTTTTTGTATGACGTATTCAATTGATTTTAGATTAAAAACTATAGACAATATCAGATTTCATTTGATATAATTAAAATATATAGAGCTTGATTTTTGTGGGCATTGTATATTTCAGGTGTTGAACGTCGTCGTATATACGATGTCGTCAACATTTTGGAGACCATTGGGGTAAGCTTTGATGATTGTTTATGTATGTTGTTTGATAGATTTTGAACTGGTTTGGATTATTGTGTTGTTGTTTGTTTTTCTACGTAGCTTGTTGCAAGAAGAGGCAAGAGTCAGTATTCATGGATGGGTTTTGGAGCTGTTCCTCGTGTTCTTGATCAACTGAAAGTAATGCCTTTTTTTTTTTCTTTTATCTTCATGATTGTTTTGGTTGTGAGATGGCTTTATGAGTTTTGTGTCTTTGTGTTTTACAGGAACAGGGAATGATTGAGAAGATTGGGATCATCCCATGTGTGACCAACACTGAGATGGTATGTTCATATTCAGATTTATGCCAATCATCAATGAAATGGATTTTAACATTAGATTTGTTATTTTGAATAGGTCTTATATGTGCAAGAAAGAGAAGAATCTTTCAAGTTAACTCTTCATGATCAAGAGAATTCATCAACATCTCTCAAACTTGGTAATGTGATCTTATCTCGGAACATCATTGATTAGAGTAATAATAATAATCGATCTGTTGGAACATCATTGATTATGCTTTTAATATGTGCTCTCAATCTTGAATCTGATACGAATGAAAACAAGTCCTTGCTAGTGTTTTTGCATAAGTATTCGTGTTGGAAGCTTACTAGCATGACCTTGTTTGCTATTTTTTTCAGACAACAACAAGAAGGAGAAGATCCTGTGGCTTCTTTCACAGAACTTTTTGAAGCTCTTTTTATGCTCTTATGTAAGTAAATAAATGATATGTTATATCTCTAACACAACTTTTGACCAATTGACATGACCTCCCTTGTTTGCTACTTTTGATGTCAGGATGATCTGATAGCACTTGATAGTGTTACAAAAGCATTGCTGGGTGAGACTCAGGATCCCATAAACAGGAAAAGTAATCCTAATTCATTCCCTTAAATCTTTTCTGATCTCTGATTGTTGAATACAAAAGCAATAACTAAAACCCTATTTCTATCTAACTTTGTGCAGCTAAAATCAGACGTCTTTATGACATTGCAAATGTGTTCTCCTCACTGAGGTTGATTGAAAAGGTACAATTACATCATGTGAAATCTTGTAAACATCTCGTTTTTTTGTTTGTTTACATTTTCATATACTCTATCGTGCAGACT